>BCLK01000371.1:0-65950 GCA_001748405.1 Paraphoma sp. B47-9 | reverse complement strand
ATTAAGCTAGCTTAATTGTTAGTAAGTATGTTAGGTATGCAGTACCCTAAGTTAGTCTCGACCGCGTTGATTAGGTCTAGGTCGCGAATGCGCGGGCAAAGAGAATGATAGCGTCGTCAAGTCACGAAGTTTGCCAAGATGACGAGAGGTTGCAAGTGAGATACGGCGATAGGCAAAAGGGTGGTGGCGACACTAGCGCGGCTTAGGGGATGGCACGTGACATTAGAAGCGGCCTTCACCTAGGCAGTGACCACGAAAAGACAAGCAGACTCACTCTCACTTTTCAGAATCGGTTGAGCACGTCACGTGGCAGTAAGTGGTCACCTTCACTACAAAGCGATCACACGATGTAACGTGTTCATGAGATGAGCTGTCATCATCGACTGTGGCAAGATGGGCCTGGAGAAAAGATGAGGATGTGCACTGAATTCTTGTTATAATCGATGAAACCTAGAAGCGGCAATGAGGTTCTTCCCAGGCCTTGCTTCTCGTGTTCAATCACGTAGTTTATGCCTCAGCATCCCCGGTGCCAGGACGACGTATAGTCCACTAAATCATGACTGGGATGCTTCTCGCCCGCTTGTCGTCTCTTCTCCATGCTCATTTGTTCAACGTTGTTCCATGGACCTGTAGCGAGACCCCACGCTCTATTGGACTCCTACATCAAGCCCTCCCTTTCACTCTGCACCAGCTCCTATGCCGCAGCTCGTTTTCCAGTGTCTGACGAATGCCATCAGGCCTCTTGTCGTTGACCTTCAACAGGCTAGGCCAATTTACACGCGGCGGAATGTTAGCACCACTGTCCAAGAGCGTCTGAGTGATGGCTTCCTTGCATGTTTCCAACGCGGCCTCAACCGGCGTCTTTCCTTCATGCGTATGGCCGATGCGCAGATTGACATCAGCGCCTAATTTGAGCACTGCGCGAACCATGTGCACGTCACCGGAGCGCACCGCTGCTACTAGTGGTGATGTATCGGTATAGAATTTGTTGACTCCCATGCCTGGACTCATGATCACCGCTCTCATGATGTCTGGATTACGCGATAATGCTGCCTGTTTGAGGTGGTTCACAGTAGCTGCTCCACGGCTGAATACCTTAAGGCGCAGTATCGCCTCGACAGATTCTGACTGCCGATGCTTGATAGCCAGAGAAAGGAGATCGTTGAATTTGGTTTTTGACGTCGGTATTTGATGCTTCTTTAAGAATTCTTCGATTACCACGAGAGCCTGTGGTCGATTTGAGTCGATAGCATACTCCATGGCAGACAAGTCAGTCCAACTTTCGAAGTAAAAGTCGGAAGTCAAAGCGTCTAGGAGTGACACCTTTCCGTAGCCGCCATAGCTACTCATACAATCAAGCACGATGCGGAGAATATTAGGAGTACTGTGAGCGATTGCGAATGAAAGAGGTGAGCCAAATAATGGCGAGAACCATTGACCACTTTTGAGCAGGCCGGGTAGGAGGTTGCGCACCAAGTCCTCGTTGCCCACCGCGATCGCTGCCGTGATCTTCTGAGCCAAGCCTAACGGAGCTCTCAAACAAGCGATTCTAGTCTTAAGATCACCGGAAAACATAGGTGGTGGCCTTCCGAGCAGAGCGAAGACGAATCCCCTGCCGATGCAGGCTCCAGCGGCATCGCAAAGTCGTCTTGAGAGTTCTTGTCCTTCTGATTTGGAAGCCGGTCTTACTGCTTGAATGACGAAGTCCGACATCTGCTGAAGCTTGTCTAGAAGAAGCCGATCTACATTGCTCGATTTCTTGAGGCGGTTGTGGAGGAGCCTCCCGAGATTGTTCTCGGTGATGTCTGCCAACTCCGCACTAACTAGTGCCGTCAGCGGAGACTTGTCCAAGATCTCATAGCTGATCTGTTGAGCGAAGGTTCCTAGGCTTGTCAGTTTACATCATTTTCAGCGCGAAAGCACTTGCAGCCTTACTGCAGGTCGACACAGATGCCAACAATCAATCGATCAACCAGATTGATTCCTAATTAGGACGTCTTGGACCATGTTGTGAGCCGTGCCACGCTCCATTAGGAATCAATCCGGTCGATCGATTGATTGTTGGCATCTGTGCAGGTCGAGCGAAGCTTCCATGCGGCCCGAATTCCAGCTACCGATACGAGAGCTTGGATGATGTCTTGGAAGAGCTCTGGGGGAAGACTGAGTAAGGACATCTTCGCCCGTAGTCTGTGCTGCTTATAGGCAGTGGGTGGGAGAAGTAGAGGGGCCAATCTAGTTGAGAAAGAGTTGATAGAGTCGCGTTGTTTTAGGAAATATTTAACGCAATTAAAATGAGCTCTAGTAGCGTGCGCGTTGCGCGTGCGGCGTGGAGCAGAACGTCAGGTAAAGGCAAGGCAAGGCAAGATCGCGATAGTACTCTCACTTGCCAACGCGACAGCTTATGTAAATGCTACAATATGCCGTTAATTGCTGTTCATGATTGAAAGCTCACGACAACGGAACTCGAAGAAAGACCGCTATGGTAGGCATTTCCCTACGTATCAAGAGGATGGACTGTGGAACATGAAGCTTGCTCGTGACGTACATAAACAAAGGTCGAAGGAAGGCGTCAATCACACCCTCATCCAAGTACTTTCGCACACCGCGAAGTATTACGACGGACTAAACAGCCCTAGTAATTTTGTTACGTGTATCTGGAGAGGTCAAGTCATGATTTTCATTCGAATAGTACGCGTCTCACACGGCCACTTGCCACCAATTGATCAGAAATCGTCCTCAGAAACAACGCACAACATGATCAAGATGATATGTTTGGACGGACACTGTATTGTGGATTTTCATTCTTTTCTACTACATGAGTTCAATCTCACGCGCGCAATGAGCCATCGTGGCTTAGCTCACTGTCCATATCCTCTCCCAATCCATCCGTATCTACGGAATCGCTCCACCGCTCTACTTGCCCGCGCCAACCGGCACCCGTTTCCCCATCACCCGCCAAACATACCGCGCCTCCGCCGCAGTATACTTGCTTCCCTTAGCGCGCATCTTCTCCCTCACCCGCTCACCCATCTCCTTGTCCTCCTTCTCACGCGCCTCAAACTTCACTTTCTCCTTCTTGCGCTCCTCGGACTGCTTCAGCGCAGCTTTGCGCGCGCGTTCGTCTTCTGCCCGCGCTTGTTCCTCGCGCTGTTGGCGGCGCGCTTCACGCGCGGCGAAAGCGTCTGCATTATATTCTAGAGTCTCAATATGCTCGGTGATAGCAGCGGAGAAGCCAGGATTGGTAGCACAATATGCTTTGAAGGCTGCTGGGTTAGGGAGTTCGTTGCGAAAAGATAGTTTGGCCAGGTCGCGGGTAATCATATCGAAGAGCTTATTGCCGAGTGGAGTCTCGATTTTGCAGATGATGTCGACGTCGGAAGGTGTGGGGATGCTAGTTTTGAGACGCTGCCAGTGCGCGTTGAGTATGCGCTGCGTGTAGGCGCCGAGACCCAGTTGGTCGGCGACGGAAGCGATTTGAATGTCCTTGTAGAAGTTGCCTGTGGATTGCATGGCATAGACATTGACATTGGGGTCAGTCAGGGTAGTCAGTCGGGCGACTAGTTCCTTGACGGCAACGGGAAGTGCGTTGATCGGCAAAGAGATGCGGTGCACGCGGTGGATGGTTTGAACAAGATCTGGCTTCTCCGAAAGTACGTTGAAGAGACCGAGAGACACCTCGGTGACAACCTCTTGGCCATTGTGGCTGATCAATTCGACCATTGCACCTTTAGCCATCTCCGCACGCTTGTAGCGACCGAGGCTACGGAGTTTGGACAAGAGGTTGACGTTGGCGGGACCTGACTTGGGCGATGCATCGCGGGCCTCGCCCTGAGTCATCGTCTCCGCGGTACTTGAAGGGCCCATTTTTGACTTGCGTAATATGTATGGTACAGTAAGGTTGAGATCGGGGTTTAGAAAGTCGAGGCTAGAGTTTAGTGACGGAATTGAGTGATCGAGTTGAAGGTGCTTGGTTGAGAGATTGTTGCGAGACGAAGGGCAATTGGGGTGAACATTTTATAGTCAGTGGGCAGCATTGTTAGTGTCAGTGAATAGTGCGTATGAACATTATATACAAACGGTGTTGACCCGGAGTAGAGTTTCACGTTTGACAATATGACTCGGCTCGATGTAAGCATTGTTCGGAAGTGCTTTTGCAAATTTTCCCGATTGGGCCACCCTGTAAGATGAGGCAACGGCTGCAACCTCGAAATGTGGATTATTGGTATAGCACTCGCTGGGAGGTTGGGGATATACTCGTACACGCCCTCGAGAAAAGCAGGCAGATTGTCCTCGAGTTGCCCAGCAACGATGGAAAGTCAGGCCCTTGACCACGACCTAGTTGACTTGGTGGATATACGTGAAAAGTGGGTAAGAGATACGTATGTGCCTTATGGGGCGCCTTTTGCTGATAATTGTTGTGACGGAGCAAAACAAGCCTGCTAGGGTATCTGAAGCAAGCGTAGAAAGTGTAGATCAAGCGGTATACGCTTTCGTAATTAGGCGATTATTACGGGCCTACCAAATACATATACATAATAACTTAGATAGATACAAGACAAACCACTAAGATGCCTCACCAGGAGCTCACATCTATGAGGACACACATATCACGCGATCGGTGCGTCTCTTTATGCAGGAACCACCTGTGCCACACTCCGCCAGAAATCGCACCGAGACCCACGCCCCGCCTCCCACGTGTACGCATTCGCCAAAGTGAAATTGTTCCGCAACGTCGGATCAGTCAGATATTGGAAGGACAGAGGGGGAGAAGATGATGTAGCCAAGGTACCTCCAGTCTGATTCAAGTCCAACTGATACGGAGTTGAGATTGAGTACGTTGGCCATGCTGATGCAGCATTAGTGGTAGCAGTCGCATTCGAAGACGAACCGGCTGCGATTTGATCCGATATGGACGGATTAGAGGCTGTGACGAAGTTGCCCCATATTTCTGTAATCGATTAGTTGACGTTCTTTATGGTACCGACGAAACTCACTCATGAAGGCGCGCTGGAAGTCGACGCTAAGATACGGACTCTGGCCGAGTGGTCCGAAGACGCCTTGTAGGTCATAGCCGTGAAGACCAGGTAGGGCGCTGAATTGGTATCTATAGGATGTGCGACCTTGACCAGAGTATGCCTCTGCCATCCAATATGACGGGCAAACGAATGTCAACTCCGCGTATATATTCTTTCACGGTCAATTCCGATTGAGTATTGCATAAGTGAGAACTTACATTCGCGCGCTGCTGCTGTCCGGAAGCTAATACGCTCGTATCCAGAGCACTTGGCTCTGAATAACCGGATGTTGCGAATTTGGTGCTATTCGCGATACTATTGCTGGGGTAGTAGATCAAAACTTTTGCTAAATCATCAGCACTGAGTTCAGGCAAAAGATCTTGTAGCCAGGAGAGCAAAGCTGACTCGGACGCGATTGTTTGGGGCGTAAACAATGGTCCTTCGTTCGCATTGTTCCCCACCAGCAAGTTCCGACCATTGACACGTTTCTCGAGGAATTGAGAGCTTGGTAGGCTTTGCACGAGAACATGGTCCGTCACAGGTAAGAAAGCCCAGGTTCCATAAGTGCTGGCGGCTGTGACAGCGGACGAAGCATTTTGCAAGGTAGCTGTATCCTTGGATTGTAAACAAGCGAAGATAGTTTGCGAATAATTGCCGTATCCAAGTACAGGGCAACCAGCTGCTGCCGCAAATGCATAGTATCCCTGCGATGGCACCCAATCGTTGTAGACGTATTGCTTGGGCAAGTACGGGGAAGAGGAAATTGTTTGCTGAAAGAGCGAGTCTCCGAGTGATCCACCGTAAGCTGAGATTTGTTAACTTGTCAAATTTGCAACCTCGGTGGCGAGGCATGAAACTTACCCATATCCATTAGCATGACAGAGCCACCTCCCGCGCTCTCTCCAGATATGGTCACGGCGGATGGGTCGCCACCAAATTGGCGGATGTAGGTCTTGCTAATCAGCAATCTCATGCCTCTGAAATGAAGATTCGAGCCTTACCTGCACCCACTGTAGTGCGAAGACTTGGTCCAAAAGGCCAGCATTAACAACACCCCTCTTGTATAGCTCATCCGAGGCAAGGAATCCGAAAGCACCTAGCCTGTACTGAATCGAGACCACAACGAAGTTGTTTCCATTCGTCGTGAGCAAGTCAGAGAAGTCCTGTCTACCAGACCCTGCCCCATAACCGCCCCCGTGAATCCAGACGAGAACAGGGAGATTCGTTGCATTCGCTGGGCTTTGGACGTTCAGAAAAAGACAATCTTCTGACGCCGCCGGGTCAGTAGTGCTGAACATGACGCCATTGGCTGGTCCCTTGAAGCCTATCTGATTACAAATGGGGCCATAACTGCCGGCTTGCACCGTTGTTCGATTGATTGTGGGTACCTCTGGCCGTTGCCATCGTAGTTGGCCGGTCGGAGGAGCTGCAAACCGAATACTACATCTTGATGAGCCGAGAGGACTATGTCTGATCTTTGAACGAGGGCAGCCTACCCTCTCCATGTGTTGATACCTGTGGAGGAATTCAAGGATCCTCGATAAATGCCATAGCCAAGGTCAATGGTCAAGGCATCGCCGCCAGAACTTTGCCTGGCGCCCAATACTTTCCTGAATGGCTGCGACGACGGGATCGCATCGGTAACGGTCAGTAGAAGAAGTGCGAGCGTGGCGCAATGAAAGAGGCCCATGATGTTGAAATTGAACGGTGCGTAACTTGCGCAAAAATACTACAGACGCGAAAGACGACCTTTATATGGCGCAGACCATATCGGCGCTGTCTCCGAACCTTGTCAACGACTGATGCAAGGCACGATCGATCAGAAACTAAGCTTTGGCTATTGCTTTGGGGTAAGAGAATCATCGTTTCTTGCTAGCGTGCATCTCAAGGCACGACGATAATGCCGGGTGTGCGAGCTAGGATGATATTTGAAGCATGCCTTGCTCGAAATACCACCAAGCCATCGATATAGTAGTTACATCCACGCAAGCCGCCCTGTGCAGAACTCGATGCTCAACCTCATTTTACGCCGTGCTTGTGCTAACAGTGCCTTCGCTTCAGAGACGACTTGACGACATGATGCCCCTGGACGTCTCCACTGGGGCATCGCATGGATGCACAACAATCCGGGGCAGAGACAAGGCTGCGATTGGACTCGGATCTACGGTTCGAGGCACGTTCGTCCTAGTCTACCCCGCGCTGTCGCAATGTAGGAGGGTAAAGAAGAGGCTGTTGTTGTCGCGGCGTTGCGCGGCTCGGCATTTGAAAGCAACGACGTCACCGTGCGCACGGACGTTTTCCGGCGCGCCTAACAGTAACGTGTTTTACCAGCGAGCTGGCCACCCCAAAATGCACCAAAAAACGCGAAAATCACACTTTAAGATCTCAACAACGACAAGAGAATAAGTTGTATAAGCTTCACTCTAGTATTGTATACGCATATACAGTCTAATAAAAAAGTATAAAAAGTAGACACACGGTGGTTCTCGAAATAGAGCACTTCTAGTCATTTTTTGTACATTTTTGGCCCCAAATAATTGTATCTTCACAACAGTTAAATAATATTGCTCAAGGCTTTACATAACTAATCCATAGCAGTGTAGAACCCTATAGTAGAGTTTCTTAAGTAATTTTATCTTGTTGTTGTTGAGATCTCAAAGTGTGATTTTCGCATTTTTTGGTGCATTTTGGGGTGGCCAGCTCGCTGGTAAAACACGTTAACTAGGTACGCTTTGTCATCGAGGAAACTTAAGTACACCAACATGTTCTGACCGGGACTATGGAAGAATGGCTAATAGGTCTAGCCTCTGCTGACAAACCTCGCATGTGCATCGAATGCCATGTGTGCGCCACCATCAGAGGCGGAGTAAGTTTGAAACAGCCAAGTAAAAACAATGCGCATACTGTGTAGGACTTACAAAACGCAAACTAGATCGGCGCAGCGGGAGGTTCTCGTGGTTGAGGGCATCTTTGCACCGTCGTACGCTCTTCTTCATTAGTAATACGCAGAGCCTCTTCCATCTATCCGAGGCTAGCAAGCCTGTCGCCTTGAGGAATTGCTAATCAATGTAAGATCTTGTAGGTCAACGCATGTTGTTCGCATTCCAAGTTCGAACTTCCGATCAGTCTCCTTCATCACGCGCCTCTTTTCCGAATAACGACGGTGCTCTTTAATCCTTCTGTTTCGTTATCATTCACCACGCTTACGTCCAGGCCTTCTGCTATCGTCTGCAATTCAGCGCGTGTAGTAACGCCCGTATTACTACGCTCCGTCCATGTAAAATGACCGGTAGAACACGAGCGTGGTGGTTGAGAAGGATCGAGCAAACTAGACGAGTAAAGACCAGTGTAGATTGCAGACCTCAAGTTGAGCAGTACACCATCGCTTGTCCTGTCTTAGTCATGCATATGTAGGCCCAGGCCCAGAAGAACGCATTACTAGCCGTAAGCAGAAAATTGATCCCCAAGGGTGTTGTCGGTCCATGTGTACGAGATCGCACCTGATGCAAAAGGAACAAGGCCTTGAAGGTTGCTCACAGCATTTGAGATGCGAAATGAAACACAGTGTTGATAGACACTGTGCGATTGTGGAAGGTGAATCAGCCCTTCCCTGCGACGCGAAAGAAGATGAAAGTTCCACTAACTTCTGTCTGATCATTGAGATTGATTCGCAAACGTCCGAGCGGCCCAAGACTAGCGGCGTCCTTCGTGACAATATTGTGTAATTGATCTGAATCTCATGTGCAGCTACACCCACGTCAGTTGGTAAATGCAACTTCTAACAGGCACTGTTAAAGAAATTATGAAAATGGTGGCAGCAAATGCGACTGCTGAGTTTAGAGGAATGGCACCAACAACAGGACTGGGCCTGCTATCATACACCGCCAGAGGAATACCGATGGGGAGAAGGGTAAAAACGGCAAGGCTGAAGTATAACAGCTCTATATCCACAAACTTGGATGCTGAAAGGAAGGTTTACGAGATAGTGTCGGTGAGTAACCGCTGTAGTCGTTGCCACGCTCGGGCCCGACAAGGGTTTCGATAGACGTACGCAGGGATATCGGGTGCCGACACGGCGATCCCTTGAGCAATACCGATTGGGGCAATGAGTCTTGATGCATTTCGCCCTTCAGAGCCAGACGTTACCGTATTCAAAGGACCGTTCGGGCTTCGCAGAAGAAAAGGATGTGGCTGAAAATTGACATTGGATTCTGATCAAGGAGCAAATGCGACACCTACCATCCGGCCAGAGGAATCAGGCTTCGCTCATGGCTAGGTAGAGAGTAAGAATGAATCTGGGACTCAGCTATGCGAAGATATGGGACCCCAATCTCGGACTCCGAAGCAGGACCACCTCACATGCCCACCGACTTGTTGCACGGCATGTCATCGGTCTCGCGATAGGTCGTCCCAAAATAGAAAGAAAAAGGACGCATGTGCAATGACGGTAACTTCACGCCAAAGTGGCCAGCGTGAAGGGGCTTTGGGACCTGAAACTTATACCTAGGGCGTGTGATAGCATGAAGTTCGTAGAAAATGATGTGCTGTGATTGACTGCGGGCCGCTGTGCCCCACCACCGGCCCGCGGGGGCACGAGCACGACCCGCAGAACAACAGTGCATCGCAGTCTTCCATTGCTAACGCTCACACCATATCGCCATTTTGCCCCGCCTGTATCAAACTCTGCACAACAGTTACTGCGGTAGACGTGGTACAACACACGCTCATGCGGGCGAGTACCCAACTCAGATAGACGCATTCAGCAGCCCGCATTCACCCGTCCACCATCTGCCATACGTCCTTCCTCCATACACGTTCTGCTGCCTCGCTTGCCCTCGTTTTGCATAGGAGCTGGCCCACAGCAGATTAAGCCCAATCACCACTGCATCTGCGCGACTAATCGTGGCCGCAGATGCGCGGCATCTTTCTGCCAATTACCAACAACCCCAGCACTACGCACACCCTAGCAAATCGTAGCATCATTAATGCTACCGGGTGGGTACGCCTGTCAGCTTGAAGCGATGCTGACATTGACGATTTCTCCCGAAGCAGGACGGGGTTGGATACTCAGCCCCTGTCAGGCGCCCTGTTTAAATGGCGCCAGATCGCAAGGTCTTCCTAATTAGTGCTAGCTCGAAAACCATACCCAAAGCGACAAAGTTCAAGGCTTTCCGATCCTACGACCCTTACACAACGTTGATATGGTCAACGGCTGAATCTCAGTTGCACTGTCTTCAATCGTTTCCTCATGGCCACCAATCCACCTACCGAGAAGAGCCGACCTGAATTAGATGCTGCCGCCCAACAGTCCATTATCCAGCAAGCGCAAGCTGCTGCTGCTGCACAGACTGATTCGACAGAACCAACAAGGCAGAATTCATATTTTCAAGAGATTAATTTGGTAAACACCAATGTCGCGGACGACGATGTGCCTCCTCCGCCATACGGCGACATCTATGGCGAGATTCGCGACGAAAAGGGCAGCTCGGGCACCAGTGCCTATGTTACGGATGATGGGCGTGTAAACATTCGCATCAACCAATTGAACCGCCGTCTATCCCAAATATTTACTCCCGCTTTACAACAGCACGTCCAGGCTGGCCAAGAGAGCAATGCACCTCCCACTCCATATATTCCGCCTTCCTTGGGAGGAGATGAAAGCGTGCCTCCGCCTCCGCCGTTGAACGTCGTTATTCAAGTTGTTGGCTCGCGCGGCGATGTACAACCATTCGTTGCTTTAGGAAGAGTATTGAAAGCCACCTACGGCCATCGCGTACGATTAGCGACTCATCCCAACTTCAAGTCTTTCGTGGAGGAGAATGACCTTGAGTTCTTTAGTATAGGCGGCGATCCATCTCAGCTGATGGCATTCATGGTCAAGAATCCCAGCTTGATGCCCGGATTTCGCAGCTTGGTAAGCGGGGATGTCAGTCGGCGAAGGAAAGACGTCGCAGAGTACATTCAGGGCTGCTGGAGATCATGCTACAAATCCGGCGATGGAAATACCGAGGACGACTCTTCCGAGCTCGCCGCAAGGCCTTTCGTCGCTGACTGCATCATTGCCAACCCGCCAAGCTTTGCCCATATTCATTGCGCAGAGAAGCTTGGCATTCCTCTCCACATGATGTTTACCATGCCATACTCGCCCACCCAAGCATTTCCCCATCCGCTGGCCAACATCCAATCCAACGCCGACCCTCAGCTCACAAACTACATAAGCTATGCTATGATTGAAGTGCTCTCGTGGCAGGGCCTAGGAGACATCATCAACCGGTTCCGTGCGAAATGTCTTGGCCTAGATCCCGTGAGTACGTTGTCGGCTCCCGGCATGCTTCAACGTCTCAAGGTACCCCACACCTACTGCTGGTCGCCAGCTCTGATTCCAAAACCGATCGACTGGGGCTCACATATTTCAATCTCCGGGTTCTATTTCCTCGAATCACCCGACTACACTCCGGATCCGGAGCTCCAGGCGTTTCTAGACGCTGGTCCTCCACCGGTTTACATCGGGTTCGGAAGCATCGTCTTGAAAGACCCCAATGCAATGACAGATCTCATTCTCGAGGCTGTCAAGAAGACTGGTCAAAGGCTTCTGCTTTCAAAAGGATGGGGAGGCATAGGCGCAGAGGAGATTGGTATTCCGGACAGTGTCTTCATGCTGGGCAACGTTCCTCATGATTGGTTGTTCAAACAGGTGTCGTGCGTCGTTCATCATGGTGGGGCAGGAACGACCGCGGCAGGTATTTCTGCTGGTGAGTCAACCGCGTCTGAAATGATACGAATATGAGCACTGACATTGCGTTCTCATCTTTGCAGGTCGCCCGACCGTAATCGTACCATTCTTCGGTGATCAACCATTCTGGGGTTCAATGGTTGCGCGTGCTGGCGCAGGGCCTGATCCAATCCCACACAAACACCTTACGGCGGACAATCTGGCAAGCGCTATCGACTTTTGCCTCAAACCAGAAAGTTTAGAACGAGCCAAAGAACTCGCGAGCAAGATCGCGGCGGAACGAGGATGTGAGGCAGGTGCTCAGTCATTTCATCAGTACCTTGAGGTCGATCGCCTCCGTTGCACACTGGCGCCATCTCGGGCAGCCGCATGGCGCGTCAAGCGCACCCAAGTCAGACTCAGCGCCTTTGCTGCGTGCACCCTTGCGAATGCAAAGGTCCTTGATTTTCAAGACCTGAAATTATTCAGACCACAAGAATACTCCACTGACGAAGGCCCTACGGATCCGATATCCGGACCGTTCACAGTAGCGTGCAGAGTGTTTACCAACGTGGCGAGGGGTCTGACTGATGTTCCATCAGAGACCTGGAAAGCTGCACAATTACCATTCGCGCCTAGCCGACACCAGTCTCAGGCATCACTCGCAAAGGTCACGAGTAACGGTGAGAGCTCAAGTATGGGAGGGAGATCCACGTCGCCAACCTCGGCTACGTCCAGCCCGACAAACTTTAGCAAGGACCCGGACATGATGCGTCGCACCGCACCACATTCAAGTAAAGGTATTGGGCATTTAACAAAAACATTGGTACAATCGCCTATGGAACTTTCCGTGAGTATGACGAAAGGCTTCCATAATGTCCCCAAGCTTTGGGGTGACGATACCGTGCGCCCTCAAGAAAGGGTCACGGACCTCAAGTCCGGCATGAAGGCCGCAGGAAGAGAGTTTGGGTATGGCTGGTACGATGGTGTCACTGGCTTGGTCACTCAACCGTGGCAAGGAGCCCGAAAAGATGGCGCTAGTGGCTTTCTTAAAGGGGTGGGAAAAGGGATGGCGGGCCTCGTAACTAAATCAGGCGCTGGCTGTTTTAGCATTATTGGCTACTCAATGAAGGGAGTGCACAAAGAGGTGCAGAAGCAGTTTGGTAATAATCCTCACACTTACATCATCACTTCCCGGACTGCTCAGGGATACGAAGAGTGGCTGCAGAGCTCGGAGGAAGAGAAGAAAGACGTCATCGTTCGCTGGAAGCTGATACAGAAGTATCTGAAGAAGAAGACAGGGATGGACGAGATGGTCAACGACATTTTGGAAGCACAGCGGAAGCGCAATACCACCGGGTCTTTTGCCAGCAATGGAGATGCTTCAGCCAGGACCTCCGAGAGTTCCAATTTTGTCGCTGGTGGCCCAAGACATTCTGCGGTCTCGGCCGACACAGAATTCGAACAATCGCTAGGACCCGCTGACATCAACGAGACCATCCGCCAAGTGGTTCAGGAGACCTCTCGAGGCGACACCGAGAATGATGCCGATGTAGAGCGTGCAATTCAGGAAAACGTATCCCAGTTCCAACGCCAGAGACAAGAAATAGTAGATCGTGAAGCGCACCAAGAGAGTTTGCGCCAGGCGATAGCAACGAGTCAAGCTCAAGCCCAACGACATGCACGAGAAGCCCTAGAATACGAGGAGCAGCTCAAGCAAGTCATTGCGCAGAGCCTGCGGGAGCAAAGACATGAGAGTAGTGATGATGTCCGGGATTCAGATATAAGTCTAGTTGATGGGATAGATGCAGAAGCGGGGGATTCGACGGCAAGATCCGAAGTCGCCGCAGGTGAAGCACCTACAATTAGCCACGAGTCGCCCAACACCAATCAGCCTCCGTCATATGACCCCGGTCATCTCACAGGTACCACCCAAAGCGAACATGAGGCGCAGCAGCAAGGCGAGAAATCAGCGCAAGAAAAGACGGAAGAACAAATTGTGCTGGAGTATGTCAAGAAGCAGAGCCTCTTGGAGGAGCAGCATCGCGCCAAAGGCAAAGCCCGTGCTCCACCTGCGAAAGAAGAGGATGAGGATGGGCATGAGGATGCGGAAGACTTGCAGAAAGCTTTGAGTTTGAGTTTGCAAGACTCTAGAAAGGAGAAGGAGGAGCGATAGGATTTTATACCAAAATGTGTGTTTTGCATCACTGGGAAAAGACGTGAATTTAGACTACGCCATTCCTATGCTGCAATCAACGATATGCGACGACTTTCGCTTTCTAGACCTTTGTGCACGAATCGATCAACTCATAATTCATGTTTTTCATCCCATCTCTCGTGAAGTGCTTCCTTTACACCCTCTCCTCGTGCAGAATCTCGGCCTTGTCGTCCGACACCTGATGATGAAGCGCCACATCAAACGCGTTTACGCTCGTCGTCTTGAACTTCCTCGCCGGCGTGCCCATTTCAAACAGCAAATCCATCTCGGCAAACGTGCGTCCAGAAGGTTCCGGAAGGCGGAAGTAATGGTACACAAGCACGCAAGCGCACGTTCCAGCCCAAAAAAAACCAGCATAGTTGCCCCAGTTCCACGCCGTCGGGTTTATCATGTACGGTGTTAAAACGTTGACGACGATCGCGGCCATGTTGTATGCGACGCGTGACAACGCAACGGTCTTGACTTGAAGTCGGCGCGTGGACATCTCAGCAACGAGTGAGAACGCGACCGTGCCGACAGAGAATTGGTAGAATGTAGCCCAGATCAGCATGAGCGAGCCAGTGGTTAACGATCGTGTCTTCTGGTCTGCGACAAGGCCCACGAATCCAAGAGTGAGGAGTGTGCAGAAGAGACCGGTCAGACCGCCGAGGAAGAGTGTTCGTCGACCAACGCCCCAGGCCATGAAGATCCATGTGACGAAGGCTCCCACGGTGTTCAGACCATATTGTCCGAGGGCAAAATTGTACGGCATGTCACCCGTCATGCCAGCTTGTGCGAAAAAATATGTCGAGTAATTTGAGAAGGTGTTACCAGCAAGGTTTTGCGAGACAAAGAGCATGCACACGATTTCAGTTCGTCGCTTGTTGACGCCCTTGAAGCAGTCCATGTATGAAGCGCCTTCTGTCATGTCTTTCTCGAGCTCGTTCGTATGTCTGATCATGTCGACAGTCTCGGCCGCGTCGAACGTGGGATCAGTTTTCGGCGAGGTGAGGCGTAGTAAGGACTTTTCGGCTTCTTTGTAGCGCCCTTGTCGGACGAGCCACCAGGGAGATTCGGGGGCGAGGAAGATGCCGATGATGAGAGGTGGGAACCACATCCACTGCTCGCGCGTTAGTGTTGTTTTCGTGTGGTGCTGATGCTAGAAAACATACTTGGAGAGCGTAAGGAATGCGGTACGCCCATTCATCGTCCCGTTTGAACATGCTCTTGATGACGGCAATTGCAAGAAGCTGACCAATGCCCCAGCACGAATTTCCCCAAGTTGTAAGGTAACCTCGAAGAGCGACCGGGCAGACTTCACTGGCATACGAAATGGCAACTAAGTCGAATTAGAAGTCTGTTCTCCTTAAGTGCTTTTTCTGCGTGTAACTCACCTGACATGAAAACGCCAAAAGCAATACCAGCGAGACATTCCGCCAAAAGGAGGTACTCGATACTAGGCGCAACAAAGAATGTGACAGTAACGATGGCTTGGTAAAACAGGATTCCGAGGATGAAAGGGCGATATCCGAATCGCTCGACACCCCATCCGGTAACTTTGCAATAATTAGCGGTGCACACAAAGTAATACACGCCATAGCATGACATACGTAGAAGTCCAAGAATTTGACCGCATTGTGCACCGTTTGAAATGCCTGCCTGCCACCTAGCCGGCACCTCATAGGTTCCGTTCTCTTGAAGCTCGCCGTACTTTCGATTGAAGGGAGGGAAAGCGTAGAAGTTTCCGATGAGGGCAATGTCGTAGCCCTCCATTGCGCAACACATTGAGATGAGCGCGGCCCATCCAATAGCCTTTGGGTAGAGCTTGATGCCTTGCCACAAGGTCATAGAATGTTCCTTGTCTGAGTCGCTGTTAGCAAACGGTGACAATGTCGTAGGTAGAGTCTGGAGGACGGACCAGTCGCCGAGGCCGCATTGGCAAACATGTGGGCAACTGTCGAACCTTCTACGTTCGTGACATTGTGCTTCTCGTCCACGTTCGTGGTTGTTGGGTATGCGGTGCTTGCCATGTTGAGTTATAGGTAACCCCTCGCGTTGCTCTGGAGATGCAAGATGCGCGTTGGAGAAGAACGCTCGCGATGCGTTTTGTGATGGTGATCCATCTGAGGACTTATATACTTTTGGGAAAAACAAAAGGCCGGGTTGTAGTACCGAACCCACGTCCCAGATCCGGGGCCCCGCATGACCGAAGGCCTGGGCAATGCGGAGAGTTGCATTTGCAAATGGATCCTAAGCCCGATGGTATGAGAACAGACATGTCCTGGACCCATGGCATCAGTCTTGTTGCAAATCCTCAAGCTTGACGGGTGGGGTGGTGCGCATATTCGGGCCGAACTTTGCATCGGACATAATTTGACGCTAGTTGATGAGGCTCCACCGAAGTTGAACCGCAGCGATCGTACATAAGTTCCGCCGTTCATTAGGAGCAAGTGACCGACTCAAAGCCCTTAGACAGTTTTCATTAACTATTGGGATCATGAATATGATGTGGATGTGATACACACATTCCAATGAGCTCTGAGCTGTTGAATTTGCGCTGACGACTGCAATATGCCAGCCAGAAGTCTGAGAATCGTCACTGGCATATGATCCATCCATCACCAGCAAGAGCGGAGAGAGTTGCGTTGTAGAGACCAAATATGGTGAAGTCGGCCAGAACTACCTCGTGAGTCAATTTATAGACCGATCGGACGCAAAATAACCGACCAGGCCAAGACCGGACATAATTCACCGGCAAAAATGCTTTGCGCTGATTGGAACGGAGACGGCAATGGTCTCCCAGCTGCATGTAAACAGGTTGGACGCGGCGGAAAAGGCCACAAATCTGCAGGATGCAGATGTCCGCTCCGCAATGACGTTCACGCCTCGTTCACGTTGGTAACTCTGTCGGTATTGATCATGAGAGCCGTCTTCAGACTAAACAAAAAGGGTGCGTAAGTTCACAATGATCAGAAATGGATATTTTGGTGCGTCGGGATTCATGTAGTCTACAGCTCGACATGAAAGGGGTCTGGATGCTCGTGTCTGCCCATCGGCCATTTTTCACAGAAGAACTCATGGCACATGCCAGCCGTACATTATGTGCGCGATTACGTCGTACCAGGACTGGCCGCACCTCTGTCTCACAGCACGTGGCCATCGAAAGGCTATAATTGCGCTCAGAATCTACTCAGTGTGGCGGATCAGTGGACTTACAGTGCTGCGATCGTCTTCAAAAATGTCTTGCAGGAGCATGGGATCCCAGAATTCGTGAAGCTGTACTCGTCAGCGAAAGAGATCAACGGAAGGACGGCAAAAGACTGTTACATACAAGATCATCCATCAAACCAGCGTTCGCCATGAATGGTGCATCATTCGACGCACGCGGTTGTCGTGCTGCTAGAGGGGCTTGTAGATTTTGAAATCCGGTTCTGTTGTGGCCAGGACTCGAATTGTCTGTTACATGCGAGCCTGGTGGTGTTGCCGCAACATTTATGGTTCTGATTCGTCGCCGTGCCTGACCTCCTCGCTCTATGAGTCGGGTTCTCCAGCCAAGAAGCTCCACATCCTCGTTATTTTCATCTTCATCAGTCGCTCTTCGTTCCTCATCATGATTGCCCGGCTGCGCACTGGTCATTTCGTCGGCATTCGGTGTATTAGCAACTACTCGTGCGCGTAACTTCGAAAGCCACTTCAGATTGCGGCGGTATCGTGGGGTGCCAGCTCCGAGCCGGATCAAGGAAGTGAATAAGGTAATAGCGGCATCAATTTGCGCAAGTATGAAAGAAAACATGGGAGTGTTAGGATGTCGCAGCAGCAATGTTCCCAGGCACAAGGCAGAACCAAACACATGGAACTTGCGTTTGCGTTAGCGCATTTGTCCTTTATAAGAGCTTTCGGCACGACCTTACCCAAAAATGCCACTGTCGCGTGCTAACAGCGGGAAATCGGGCATGTATGTCCGTAACCATGTTGATAATAATCTACTAACATGCTTAGCATGACAGTGGAAGTAGGATGGACCAGCTTACCGCACAGCGCTCGATCACGGTCAAGAACGATGAACCGTACACCATGTTTAGAGTATCATCAACATTGCCGTAAAGTGCTCTGGCATAATAGGGTCGGTGAAGGTTGATGAATGTTTCGGATATGTTCAGCGCAAGACTCATTTGCTGATACATGTTAGCTTCAGCCCAGCATGCATGTCTGAAATGGACGTCCCTGAAAGGAAATGACCATAGATCTTCGTGAAGGCTCCGGTGACGCCTCACATGCGGCTTCCATATCAGGATATCGCGATGGCATAGAGAGGAAAGCCGCTCGGCTGCGTATAGAGAATGGTAAATTGCGCTCGAATGTGCAGCTAAGTAAGGTCAGCCAAATCATACTTAGGCGCGAAAGAGCCGCTTGCAGTTTGCTGTCGAGCTTGACGACCTCAGAATACGCTGGCTTGCGTACACTCATCGCCATATTGAGTATCCTCAACTTCTGTTAGCGCTGATAGCAGGTTCGAATCGAAGCTACATACTCTGCAGAGAGTTGAGAAAGCTCAAGCCGGAGCGTGGTATAACCCTTTTCACCGCGCATGTTCAAAGGTTCGGAGGGAAACTGAGTGTCGCAGTGGTCAGGGTTAATCGCGCAGCTGTCAACGTCAGACGGTACTATTGTGTTGGTGAGGAATACCGCACGGCCTTGAGAAACAGTGCGCCTGAAAAATATCAGCAGCGTTGCATTCCCAGAAAACCTTTCTTCTTTCTTCGATAACGTCTTGTGGTAAGTTCCAACGGCTGCCGTCACGATGCATGCCCATCTGCGTGTGGAATCAGCCCGATATTTTGGTGGATTGAGAGTCAAATATGTACTGCCTGAGCCAGACGCATGACCAGTCCCCAAAGTGGCCAGGCATTATTGTCTCCCTGCCTGTCTTTGTCTGAATTGCTGTCACGCGTTAGTAAAGCTCTATTCTGTACTACAATCTACGTACAGATGCAAATGTGCCATGAGATGCCGTATGATATTAGCAAGTGTCCTCATACAAACTTGTTCTGCACTCACCAGAGTTTGTAAACCAGCCACAGTATTGTTCGATAGAAAGTCACCCTTGACTAAAGCTCGCTCAGCTAGACTGACCCAGTCTTCTGCAGAAGTGTCGTAATGCGGCATCTCAATATTGAACATTGTGCCTTGTGCCATGACAATGGAAACAAGGGCTATTTCTTGGGGATTTACGCGCGAAGCCTGAGCGGTCCCGTCCATGAATGAGTACACTCGATCGAATGTCTTCTCGAATTGGGCTCTAGGAGCTGCATCATGACTTGAAGCGATTAGCTGAATGTTAACACGCGGGATAGGAAACACCCACTGCCACGCGCAGTAGCGATAATAGGACTCAATCAAAGTCCATGCTTCCTCCCGTGGCGGAAGACTGGCTAATAAGTCCCGAGTACTCGTACGCGATGCTGAAGTGCTGAAAGGGAAATCAAATGGAGCTCTATCCGTCACTGCATTGCCAAGATGAGCGGCGGCGTGTAGACTTTGGGCATGGGCAGGAGAAGGAGGACGCGTGACTTGGGAAGAGTCCGAAACATCTTGCGTCTCAGACTGCGTTGGATTAGCTCATCTGGGTTAATCAAGCCACCACAACTCACGTCTTTAAGCCACTCGCTGCCAGCTGTCGGGCCTAGGTACACGGATAGGCCCCCATTACTCAACATCAAGGTACCGTAAGAACCATTGTCCTCGCCATCTGCAACAGGGTCAATGTCGCTGTTGACGGTCGCGATTCCAGCTCCATTTGAAGGCACATGACAGTCGGCTGGCACTGGACTGCTGGAATGTCGAGCTATGTCCAGACTTGTGTCGACCACGCGTCTTAGAAGAGTAGCTCGCCCTTCCTGATCACCACGTTGCATGAAAGTTTGATTTATTCCCACTCCAGCTCCAAATAGTGACATTGAGTTCGGGGTACAGTTGTGGGTTTCGGATGAAGCAGCGTCAGAAGGATGTTGGACTGGGGCCTGTGCATCGCTTGAGGTAGAAGCGTGGTGCGAAGTTACGCCAGGGAGCACAGCCGACTCTTGTCTATGATAGTTAGATCTATTTTCATACTGACATCACGGGCAAGTCATGCCTAGTATGGGCACGAGCATTTGTTGTCTTGTTGCAAAGCCGAGCTCGATTCCGACGGACACAATTCGAGCATGGAACTGCAAAGCTTTCAGTACGCGTTGCGCTGCTGTACACGCGATCGCGCCTTTACAGACCTTCCCGATTGCACTTCATCTTGAGTCTGCGACATTCTAGCATGGCATCAGACCTCTGTCCTTGGCACATCGGATCGGGGATATTCATTCACCTTCACAACTGTAGCACGGCCGTTGCTTGCGTGGTTTCTTCTGGGGATGCGATGTCCGATCAGTGCGTTCATCCTCGCGTATACGATCCATGTCAACGTTGGAACGGTTATTTCCTTGGTCGGACCGGAGGTTTGGAGGTGGAGGAGTGAAAGAACGTCCGGAGGGTTGCATCGGCCGGTTGCCGTGTCGGCGATATCATGGTCCGATTCAAGCTAGATCATAAATAAGTCCGGATAGCAGTCAAAATACAGCCGGACCGCGGAAAACACAAATAAGTCCGAGCAATCGAAGGCACATATATTAACGTATTCTAAGCTTTCAAAGCACGAAACCCGGCTGTGTCCGTGTGAATTATTATCCAACAAACGTCACTCTATACGACTTCATAATGTTCAGTGTCTGCCCAGTGGCGAGATGATGTTCCTGCACTACATTTTGGCGACGCGCTGTGGCGCGTCGCCAAAATCTAGTTCCATATGATGCAACTCTGTCGCACCTGGTTGAGAAGAGCCGTGTCGTTTGTTGAAGTCGCTGGAGTAGTGTGCTTCCTCGGTTAGCTCATTTAGGGATACCGAGCCGCCCCAATCAATCCTGAACGAACACCCTGAAACCCAGCCAGGTGCTGGACGACAACCATCGCAATGGAGGCGCATTACTTTCTGAATCGGCCACTGCCAGCATGTAGATCTACGAACCCGTCCCTTGACACGGTCAAACCTTGCGTATGGCAGCATGAAGAAGTAGGTGTGATGTTAGTGGGGCATAATGTCGGCAAGTCGGCAAATCCGGAAGCAGGACGGAGGGACATGGCAAGCGCAGCGCGACAACTACTACTGACTGCAAATTGAGGCCTGACAACTCGAGGTAAGCACAAAAGACATGCGGCTTGATCTCAAAGCAAGGTTATTGTTCTCTGGAAAGATCGCTCTGTTTCATACTCAATGCTGTACAGCCGTCAGGACCGTGATTGGGCGACTTGATCGAGTTGCAACGTTACCGAGAGAGGGCTGCAAGATGTTCCGATAACTAGCTCGTGATGGATGAGATAAGCAACAGTGCACTTTTCGCTCGCGACTGACGTCATTGGTTACAAATCCACTGCACGTAAAGGTGAAGTAGCACAATACCATTGGATCAAGCTGCTGATCGCACCAATGGATACCAATTGTATGGTGTCATGACGGTTCCAGGGCTATTCCATGCGACGATCAGGGTCGAGAACATCAAAAACATAATTGTTTGTGACTAGTGCCTGGTTGCAGCAGTTTGACGGGACCTCTTTTAAAGAGGGAGCGACGCACTCCTAATGCGTCACGCCGCTCTTACCACTCCTCGAATCGCAGTAACCTTCCCACAACGCATCAAATACAAGCAACCATCTCAAGAATCAAATCAAAATGATGGGCGTCTCCACGAAGAAACCAACAGTCCTGGTTCTTGGCTCGACAGGCCAGATTGGTAAACAGGTGGTCAAAGAGCTCGAGCAATCCAACGATGTTACTCTTCGACTGACTTCGCGGCGTCAAGAGGAAGTAGACCGACTGCGCGGAGAAGGCAAGGATGCTGTTCATTTAGACCTGGATGATCCGAAGACTTTCGCCTTCGCGCTCGCCGGCGTGGATCGCGCCCTCCTATTGACCGGCTATACCGTGGCAATGCTCACACAAAGCAAGACTTTTATTGATGCCGCAAAGAAAGCCGGTGTACAACACCTCGTTCATGTTGGCATTTTTGGCGAATGGGACACCACCGACCCCCATTTTGCATGGCATCAACTCATAGAAACCTACATCAAGGCAAGCGGTATCGCCTGGACGAACCTTCATCCCAACGTGTTCATGGACAACCTATTAGGAGCCACTTCGCCTAAAGGAAACTCGCTAACGCTCTACTTTGGAGACCGTCGCGTGGGCTGGATCGCGGCAAGCGATATTGCATCGACGATAGCAGCGGTATTGCAGCAGGGACCTGAGAAGCACCACGGGCGTGACTACTGGCTGAGCACCGACGTGCTCAACGGCTTCGAAGTTGCAGAGATTTTGAGCGAGGCGACTGGTCGCAGTATTACGTTCAAGCCGGGAACACCTGACGACTTCAAGGCGCTTGTCTCAGCGCCGGGCTCAAAGGCGGAGCCTTGGTATGCCGAAGGCGGTATTGACTTTATGAGGCAAGTCAGCGATGGACGTATGGGCTATATTGGGACTATTCGCGACGACATTCCCTACGTGCTTGGAAGACCTGCTGTAACGTTCCGAGAGTGGGCCAATACGCACAAAGAGGCGTTCATCAAACTATTTGATTCAGCATAGTTTTAGTGCACGGGGAGTTTAGATGGATAAATGTATTACGGCCTAGATCAAGTCGCGATCGGGTCCCAGACGACTTCAACTTGTACCGTCGGACATACTTTGAAGGGAGACCATCTTTGTGGCCACTATCACAGTCTGCGTTATGACTGATTATGTCTCGCTCGACAATCGAAAGTTGTAAATAAATCCGCATCTGAATAGCCAATCTCAATCGGACCAGTATGTGTGTTATACGTATCTATGGTAGTGTAGCTTCAGTGTACAGTAAGCGAAGCACTAGCTGCTACTTAGGTAGTGCCCGAAGGCCTAAGCTAAGTTGCGCAGACCAAAGCGCGCATCTCCAACACCTAACAACAAAATGGCGACATTCTCCTCAGGTCAGGCTTTTGCATCTTCCGACCTACATACCGAAGTGGCTACTGCACTGCGGGATTTCTACAGCTTCCTAGCTCGACTCCCATGGCTTGAGCCATGCGACATTTTGGAGCCACCGGCCCAAGGCTGGCCTAGCATCAATAGCGATAACTTCGCGCCGCTGCACAAGAGCAGCGCAGTAATAGATCTCCTCAAGCATCTACCGTATCTTCGCATGGACGGGCCATTCGAGAGATACACCTTGGTCTGGTCGACTTATCCATGCGACTACCGGCGCGACTATTTCCAGAAAGTACTGCCCGAGATTAGTTGTTGGGAGATACCAGACACGAGCCAGCGCGAACATAACTTTCCTGATTGGGTTGTGGCCCTGACGTATGGGAAAGTACACGGGCAGTATATCATGCTCGACACTACAGACGGTATGTACCACCTTATCTTCGCCAAATCTTACTTCCGTGGGTGTTGATTTCAAACTAATGTATTGTTGGTCCTGGAACAGGCACTGCGTTGAGCTACTCGGTGCAGATGCTTCATGATCCAGTGTATGGAGCCGATGACCCTCGCGCCTGGCGCAATGAGTGTGCAAACCCCGGCAGCACCGCGCGTCTCAGTGATATACTCAACGAGTGGAAGGATGATTATGCGCAGCTGCGTTTGATAGGCCGGACCAATGGCAAAGGGCCATTGTATGAAGAAAGTTCTGGCGACGCTTACAAGGTTCAGATAGACTTCTCACCCTATCAATGGATAGCATTATGACTTACTTTTCGTCAAGGAACTACGGAAGCTGATGCTAGACCATGGATGGCCGGATACGTTTGACCGAGAGAGCTGTAAGAAGGCCATGCTAAAGCGGGATCTGAAGAGTTCAAAGTGACGGTCGAATGAGCGACGACCCACGATGTTGAAAATGTTTGTTGATTGCTATAAGATCGATGCGGGAAGAAGGAGTGTGTTAGAGTCCACCTCTTGGCTGCTTGCTGGCTTAGAAGGATGTCGTCGATAGAACGTGCCATTTTGGATTTTGACAATCGGGTCCGAGTAGAGCCGGCGTGATGCGTGAAGTCTCGCGTGTCTTGTAGCCGCAAAAAGTAGCGCGGGAGTCCTCCTCATGGCGAATTCCTGCCAAACATATTCCCACACGCTGATGTATATATTACTGGCACTATTGAGTTGTCTGGCCCTCCGCGCGAAGTAGTGTGGAGCGGAAGCGAGTCCGTCTCCGCGAGTGCAGGTGCGTCTCCCCGCCATGTGCCGAGGTTGGCGGATCCGCGAACATCGTGAAGGTTGAACTAGGGATGCGGTTTGATGGACATCACACGAGCATTTGAAGATGATATCAGGACTACAGCCATCAAGTCCAAATTTATGTGAGCGTGTGTACTCATGTGCGTCACTTGTTGACGGATCATAGCCACATGCGTGCATCAACGGCGATGCGCTCGCGGCACATGAGGCAATATCCTCTCCACAGCCCCAAGGACTTTTCGCAATGAGACCGCGCTCTCAAATCGAAGCCATGCCGCCTCATTACGCCGCACCAGCTGCCACATGCTTCCAACCACCGCCACACGCATGATACAATAGCGCGCTACGACACCCTATGTTCTTCACACAGAACCTGAGCAAGCCACCGTTCCCCATACCACAGATCGCAAGTCAAGGCTGGAGTCCTGTTGCAATTGGATACATCATGGAACAGTAATGAGCGATGAATGCGGAGCAAAAGAAAAAACTGTGATGCTACAGTCTTCTCCGCGCACCTCGTACCTTTAAAACGGCCCCACTGGGGAAAGCGCCCCTTCGCCTTCCTCCGCGCCTTGCAATAACACAGCATAATTCCTGCTCTCAATCGTCCCAGACCGTTTGTCTATACCCGTGTATAGACTGCCCACCTTCCACCCAACGCCAGGGCCGGTGTCCACATCAGCCATGTCGTACTCGGAAAGGCCTGGGGCTACGGGCGGCTGGACAATGTGAAACTCATCTTGTGCACGCCGTAGAGCGTCCTTGATCCCCATGTTCTCAACTCTCTCCCACTCCGGCCTTACTATGAAATCTGCTATTAATCGCGGAAACCTGACCACCATATATTTCAAAGATTCGAGTTCACGCCTCGCTTCCTTCAGCCTGTTGAGCACCCACGTGAGAGTTTCCCGCCTCATAAGTGGGCCTTGAAGGAAGACGGAGAGATTTTCGAGGCTGGGAAGCCGTCCGCAAACAGTGCTCAAGAGCCGTGCAAAGGTATAGTGGTCCGTAGGCGGTGGGAAGTGATCACGAATGCCGTCTCCACAAGCCAGCGCAACCATTTCTAGCTCGCGAAACCTGTGATGGAGGTGTATCGAGCGGATGAGTGCCAGTCTCGATGGGAGCATTGCCCCGCAAATGCTTTTGAATACCGCGTTGTGCAAGACAACAAATGTATTGGCTTTGTAAATGTGTTCAATGGTCTCAAAATAGCTGGGGAGTAACGTCAGATGGTTCTCGGGTATAGTATCACATGCGGCCTACTCACATCATTTGGCATGTCTGAAGAACAGCCAGCAGGCGGATCTTCTTTGTAGTATGATTTTCAGATATGCTGTGTGTCCGCTCGATGTGCGTGAGAGTTTGCGGTGAGATATTGTGAACGACCTCGGGACCTTCGCCAATCAAGTAATCGTACGTGATCCGCCCAGTCTTTTGGTACAAAATTACGGGGTCACTGGCCACGACATATTCCCAGATCAAATTCCGAATCTCCGCAGGCATGCCCAGGAGGGCACTCTGTGTTTGTGAGCATTTCGTGCCTACACGAAATGTAGGGGACCGTCTCAAAGGCTCGGATACGCTCAAAGGCTCAGATACGGGCTCTTGGCGGCTCTTGGAGCTTCTTCGCCCACGGCGAAGGCGTGATTCGAGAGATTGTAGGCAGTTGAAGTGACACCAGCGTGCAGCTGGAGCGGTGCGGTCCGTCATGTGTCAAAGCCGCAGCTGTACGAGAATTCCTTAACTGATATTGTAGAACAAATGGCTTGTGAGATGCGTAGAGGTTGTGGGGAGAGCGACCTCTAACAGCTTAAGTGGAGATATAGGGATAGGTATGGTACTATTAATTGAAGTTTATCTCGCACGAAGGGATCGAGCCACGATTCAAGGGCATCTACCGCAATTTACCCGGTACGGCGATGCTGGTCTGTGCTCAGCCCACCTCAAATTAGCCTTACAACACCCTTGGTATCCTCCGCCACACCAAACTTTCCAATCCGCAAAGGGGCGTAGGCGGCACATGAAACCCCAACAGTCTTAGTGTGTAGGAAGTCGCCTGTTCTTTCATCTTTTGCCATGATAAACCACTACTCTGGTCATGCAATCTTGCAGGTGGCTGGATCTTCGGAGAGCGACGATGACAACTTGAAACTCTTGGTGCCAGAATATCATGACGACCGTGGAGCGAAGACCAAGAGGCGCGGTGCTACAAATTGCGGCACCTGTCCCGTGAGACCTGGGAAAGAACAAGTATTACCCGACAGTAGGCCTCAGTCTTGAGTGAGAGACTCTGTCGATATTCCAACAATTCAATGTCTCAATTCAAATATACTCTAAAGCGACAGTCTAATCATGCCCTACCCTTGATTTATACAAGGGTCGCGCGAAACAGATGGCACTGCCTCGAGCCGAAGGAACGATCACCGTCATGGCACAGCAGCGGCACAGCAGCGGCACAGCTGTAACACATTTACTCAGACTGCTTGGCACAAAGACAAGCCGTATTGTGCCGTGGTCGCACATCGTGCTGTCATGCTACTGCAATTCGTCTGAGAAAACAGGTGGCATCGCCAGAGTAGTTCACTACGCCGCACATGACCATGATGTCTGCCTTGGATAGTTCTCATCATTAAGGAGCAGCTCGAGAGCTATAAGATGACATCTGCTGCGCACTAGATCAACAGCATCGAGTAGGAACTACTTCGCACAGAAAGTTCGGCCTTTCAAATCCTTCTATTTCTAAATTCTTCCGTAACAAAGATTTGCGGTCACATAGTTGACTATGGGGACTCTTTTTACAGCCAGTCTGCTCATATGGGGCTTCGCTTTTGCTTCTTTTGTTCAAGGGAAGGGATGGTATCTTGACGCATCCTGCGATTGTATGTTTCTTTCAGGTTCGCCCTTCGCCTATCGCTAACTGAATGGTTTAGCAAAGCGAGAAATCGTCAAAAGTGGCATCAGACAGGCTTTCATTATGGCAGAAGCCGCTCTTGACGTGATCGGCTCACCCCCAGGTAATGATGCGAATGCGAAGTGGGTGTTTCCTGAGCAAGAGTCAAGAGACTTGGCTGCACGCGTTTTTGGAACCAAGACATTCGATGTCGAGCACGAGACTGATGTGCGAGGCAAAGTCACTGTCAATAAGTTTGATGTGGTGAGAGGTGAGCAAGCTGCTTGAGCATGATGAATGGAAGGGAACGCTGATACCAGCACCAGACACCTATGGTTACATCGTTGAAACCTTCAAGAATGCAGATGGGGAGCCAAAGGTCATCCCACCTGGCAATCGGAGACAGAATCTACACCAAGGAGACATTGTGAGTTCTACCTTTGACGCCACGTGTTCATGTGTCTCGACGCATTTCAATGTACCACAATACTTATCTCTGTCCAGGTCTTTTATTGCGACTTGGATCGGATGCAGCGGAAAATATGGCAAGGCAACGCCCTTTTTTGGGCCAATGGCGATGATCTTAGCGAATATATACTACCAGATTTCCAGTATCAAAGATGCAAGGCTGGCGTCAAGAGTGGAGAGATGCTGTCGATTACCACAGGATATACTACGGTCCCATCGGCAGGAACGTTCGCAGTCATCCAGCTCTGTCCGGGTAAGCGTCTGTTTCGAATTCGTATGTTCTTCTAATGCTAACACATGTACAGTAAGTTCATCATCTTATCATCTTTAGAGCGTAAACGGGCATGACACGTTTACTAATTACAAATCACTATGACAGATTATGTTCCAGAGAGCAAGTATATGTCGCCTGGTCAAATGTGAAGATTCTGCTGACTCTGAGAACAGATGGTCGGGGCTCCAGCCACAACTCTCGATGATATCCCAGATGGGGGTTTTATTATGGAAGAAGGCAGGACGAAAGCAAAATTCCTCAAATTTTGCGGGAAGAACCAGAGCCCGGATCCCAAACCAGATGTGAAGCCCATCGTGGACCTTTACTCGTTTATTGAGCACACGATACTGCACGAGGTGGCTATGACCGCCGATAAATGTCACGCATCTTGCTAATTGAATCGCACAGATGAGCCACGCTGTACTACGACAACAGCTTCTGAAAGATGACCAAGGAAACATCGTCCCGGAAAACGACCCTGTGAATATAAAATATCCCAACCGTCTCAATGCCCGAGACCAAAATATGGAATCGGCAGAAGGCAAGACCTTGATCAAGGGAGGTTACCAATGGAGGGACGTGTACGCCCTGAGAGACTCATTAGGTTGGAACAATGCTGGTAAGATCGATGTTCTGAATTCCGGCTTTCCCACAATTTGTGCTGACAACTTCCAGATTCATACAGTAAGTGGACGTTCTGTGTTTTGCTAAAGCTGCTGACTGAGTACCTCACCACAATTTAGGCTATTTTGGCCTTGGTAAGCTATGGAAAAGACACTTCAATCGACAAGCTTAGCTTACTACATACAGGAGCCCGTCTGCTAAAAGAACGAGGCTACCGCCTTAAGCGAAACGGCTGTATGGAGCCAGTTGGACTTTTTTACAATTACGCGAAAGAGAAGGCAAAAGGCAAAACGGTACGCGTGACTAATGGATGGGAATTGCCACCCATAAAACGAGGAGTCAATCTCACTCAAGACGACTCCCACCATGCACACGTGGCAAACAGAGGCTTAAATGCTCCTCCATATCCGATGGTTCGCCGAAATGAGTCAATTCTTGGTACTGCTGGCTTTTCCACCCCCGGAACAGCTGTGTTTTCGGCACAGCCTTCGAGTCTAAGTACCTCGGCTATGTACCTGAACACTTCGACGACGCTCCATAGAGGCTCAGACACGGGCTCCACCATGATAACTCTGCCATCTGGAGTAAATTCGATTCAGACTGCGAGCGTTTCCTCATCGGAACACTCGGTTTCCGGAAGCTCTACCAATGTGGAAACCAATACGGCATCATCCCCAGTTACTACCGCCACGGTCACAAATTTGCTCCACACGACTTCACACTCTCTCGGAACGTCAGTGGCAATGACACAGAACTCTTCGATTGTTGGAAACTCCCGTCGTCCCTCTGCGTCCACAAACCCGACCGATGTACCGCCCAACACCGCTACGTCTTCTAATGCTGGCCTTGAAGGGCTGTTGTCCTCGTTCTGGCAGCAAACGACCCCAGCAACGCCCGCGGCAAATCCCACACCAAATCCTGGGACAGACGACGAGGATGATGTATTCTGCACTGATGCTTCACTTGTAGGCTGCGTCTTGCCCGTCGGGTTCAAACTTGAGAAGCTGGTGACCGCCACAGACATTGATATTCCAGAGATCACCGACATTAGCATCTTTCCGCACATCAACGTCCGTGGCGTAGATGTGGTGAAGATGAAACTACCGGAAGATGCCTGCAAACCACTGCCAAAACCGAGCGGTGGCGGCTTGTTCGGTGCAGTCCTGAAGGTTGCAAGCAACGTGGTCAATGGTGTTATCGACTCTGCTTGCAACGTCGAGGTCCCCGTGGTAAAGGGTGGAAAGCTGCCGAAGTGGTTTAACTTTGGCAGCTTCCCCAATCCCTCTAGTTTTCCACCACCAGTAGGTGGTAAGCCTCAAGAGCCTAAGGACCCCGAGGACACCGATCCAGACGAGCCCACCAAGTCTGCCAAGGAGAGTGAGACGGCTTCTAGGTCGAGCAGCTCGTGTAGTGCGACGACCTTCTCCAGCTGTGACGTTGCAAGGTTCGTCTCCGGTACCAACACCATCACTTCCGAGTCCTGCCAAACCACCAGCGCATGTACTGGAGCAGATATCACTAAGGTGACTGCGACGACAGTGACATGCAGTCAAACCGCTATTCAAGACTGTCGAGGAACAGCAATGGTGACCGGGAGCGGAACAACATTCTTCGCCACGGAATGCTCTACCAGGTCTGCATGCTCAGGAACTGGAGTGACCTCGATCACAACATTGACATCGTCTGCGCCAATTCCAGACATCACGCCGATATACGAACCAGCGATAGCGGAAGAAGAAGATCAGGAAAACTGTGCCTTGAGACTGATACTCTCTGCCACGGCAGAGGTTGATGAGTCTGCGTACTTTTCCTGTTTCGGCATGACAGTACCAGCGTCAGCAGGCCCGACTATGACTTCAAATTCAACAACTCCAGCCTCCGGAACGGGCTCGACCACGGTATGGGCGACTCCGGCGTCTTCAATGAACTCGTTGAATTCGTCACGCGTCCTGGACTCACTTACTTCCAGCTCTTCTCCCATGAACTCGACGTCAGCAAGTCCGTCAATGCATTCAACGCCATTCATTAAGCCACCCATCATTACTTGTGGGCCCATGATGATGTCTCTGGGATGGTGCGGTCCTCCAAGCTCATCGACACCTCCGGAGACGCCAACGCCAACGCCAACGCCAACACCTTCTCCCTCTCCCCCGCCTGCCGAACCTAAGAAGCCGGACCCGTCTCCGCCTGAAGAATCTAAGAAGCCAGACCCGCCTCCACCTGAAGAATCTAAGAAGCCAGACCCGCCCCCACCTGTCTCTCCTCAACCTCCGCCACCACCTCCACCTGCCGAGTCCAAAAAGCCGGATCCGCCACCACCGGCTGAGACTTCGAAGCGGCCAATTTGTCAGCCTTGGACTGTGGCTAGGGGATGGTGCCCTTAATCGTAATGGCAGTGACTGGCTGGGTACACATGTGGCCAGATTTTCGGGCTATTCCCATCCATACCCGCGGGGAAATGGTAAGCAGTGGTGGGAAGAAAATTGTCTTTAGTGTTTCTTATCAACGCATGCGCAACGAGTAAGAGCGTTTTTGTAGAAGGGCGGCAACCATCATCTTATAGAGGCTACAATCATTCATTTTATAGAGACTGCAATTGTTCTTTTTACAGAGGCTATATTATTCATTTCATAGAGGCTACGATCGTTCACTATATAGAGGCTGCAATGATTTATTTCATTTCATAGAGATTACCATTATTCATATCACACAGTCCGCTATCACTCCATGTATTACTCAAGCAGATCATCAAGGAGAGTTTTCCTCATAGCATCTTGTATCCTTCGATGGCGGAATGGCGGGTGAGGTACCACACTGCGAACCTAGAACTACAGACGCAAGGCGACGAACACATAGCGGGTCTGACTTTCATTTCTACTCGAGAGGGGTACATTGGAGCGACTCTGTCCGGGGCACAGTCTGGTAAGTTGAAAACCTAGCTTAATGCCATGAACAATGGTAGCTGCAGGCAACCTTGTGTACATCATCCTTGGCGTTGAAAGCCCCCTCATATTGCGCCCCGTCTCAAACAATAAGTCCCTCGTTGTCGGACCATGTTTCGTTAATGGCTTGATGAATGCGGACGGTATTTTGGGCCCAATGCCAAAGAACTGGGATTTCATCATTATACGAGATCGTGGCCACCCCGAAAAGAGCTCCGCCTTTATCATGAGCGCAACTGGTCAACGAACCATGGAAGATCCTCGATTGTCGCCTCTAACAGCGCCATGACATAGGGATGCCCAGATGTTTAGAAACAGCGAGACAGGCAGGGCTACAACGAGGGATCCAAGAATGGAGCCCGAAGCACTGATGGAACGATATCCTTCTTTGAGTACAATCTACCTCATCTGAATGACATCTGGGTACATGCTCTTACAGGTGGTAAACGTTACGAACAACGACCACAATCATGGGCTGTGAGCGGTAACGTTCCCAAAAGTAGAACGTCGCAGTTGTAATGCTTCTATCTGATGAACTTGAATATAAGAGAGGTCGCTCTGGAAGAATATCTTCCAGCTTCTCGCTTCATCTATCCGTACTAGAGCGCAAGTATACGTCACCACCAGGCCCCGACTCGCCACTATGCCCATCTTCATCCCGCCTTTTCACTGCTGTATGAAGCATGTTGAAAAATGACTTCACCTTTGTACTTTTGCGCTAGAGCTAACGGCTTTGCTTGCTGCTGTATAGGTAGTGACTCGCTCAGCTACTCAATCGAGTCCGCTGCTTCCTAGCCTTCGGAATCAGCAAGGGGCCAAGGACACGTAAGAGCGCATGATTCTGTTCCGCCTGCGCTCGAGTTTAGGTTTGGACCGCTACCGAATATAGTTTTTTGCGGTCCTTGCGACTTATCTTTGCTCGATGATAGCAAAGCACGTGCTTTGCATCTCGCGCTGGCAATTCACACATGAAACAAACTTGTATCTAATCATAATCGTCGTAATAGGCGCTAGTAGACAGGGTAATGCTACTATTATAGCTAGTACACTTTTGACACTAGGGTACTTCTTCCATACACGACTATGAAGAGTCACGCATAGTGCTCATTGATCACTTATCTAGTACTTGTGGACAAGCTTCGAGGATCACAGGCTATATAATTTGGTGTAGTATTTATAACGCCCACAAATATTGTAAATCTGCAATCGATTTTGCAGTCCGCCACCCAATAACGCGTTGAAAGTACCTAAGATACTCAACGCATGCAGCTTGCTCTGATTTATCTATAATGTACGCTCCGCAAACAGCCAGGATATGACCTCCTTGAAAGAGTGTATTTGGACAGTGTGTGTTGCTTCTTCCGTAGCCAAGAACGATTCGAATATGCCTGCGGACCGCGGCATCATCTTTGATGCGTTGTCGCGCGCCAGGAAGTCCAGGCCGAGTGTACGGCGAGTAAAGTATGAGCAGTATTTCGCATAGATGCCAGAACTGCAGGCCGACTGCAATAACGCCACGAGCAGTGGGCAAATACGGCCAAGATCCGGTGAACTCCGTTCCAATATCTTGATCATGGTTCAATATGGACCTAAAGGATTTCGGCCGTATTCTTTCCCACTCATCTACCTCCTCTCTTAGCAGTTTCCATTGATTTTCAGTCAGCCCGTGTTCTCCAATCTCTGTCAGTGCTTGCTGCAGAATCCTGGCGAAAATGTAGATGATTCGATTTGTCCATGACTCGTTCTCTATTGGCATAGAACCAAATGCCTTGGAGAAGCGGTAATTCGAAAGATCAAGGTCCAAAGGCTGTTGCTTCACAAGCGAAACAGTCAAATGTTGCCGCAAGGAGATCCAACTGGCTGCCTCTCTTAGCCCACCATCAGCGGCGAATGAACAGATGGAGTTTAAAACCCTGGCGGAGCCAAGATGATGACATTGATCGTCTGTCTCACTCATTTCTTCATGGAGGCGAAGAAGAATCACCTGTGTCATCAGCAAAGATTTGAATCGTCATGTACGAGACTGGTAGGTAATTCGTCCTTGCACTGTGCCCTCAATTCATAACGGTTCAGGGAAAATGCTTACCGTAACCAAGAAATCCTCGTTCCATTGTGCTAACGAATCTTCGAGTGCCACGATTAACTCTTCAAGCGCATCATCTATATACGGCCGCGAGACATCGTCTTTCATCTGTCCCACTAGCCACATATGTTGTGCTGCCAGACCAAGCACAGCACAAAGCATTGCGCGGCAGTGCATGGCGCGTTCAGGTATAATCATCTCGAAATGTCGATCAGAGTCACATATATCAACCCAGGGAGTACAATGTACAATGAAGTGATGCAGTATTCGTGCTTCAACCTCATTCTCGAGTGGCCATTGTTGAGCATTCGAGAGCATCGAAGGGACGATATTCCAGTCAAGCGCGTTGAAAGCATCGGCACCACCCGCTGGTAATGCATCTGGTATGGTGTGTAACTGCGTTATTATGGTCGGCTCCGCGTCTGCAGTACTATTGCGATCATCGTGGACCTGAAAATGACGTCAACGCTTTTTCAACGAGCGGGCAATGCAGGATTAGCGATCCAGACCATATCATCGCATAGACCGTGATCTGCAAGGCATGATGCACCGGATGCCCATACCTGGTCAGTATCCTTTGCTTCCTCTGGCACAAGGCTTGGGCTAGTCGAATTGAAGTCAATTTCGTCCCCCTCCCACGGTAGCCTCAACTTCGGCTCACTCAAATTACTTTTGGTCTGAGGGCGGACAAAGAACACTTTAAATTGTACGTTAACGTTCGGTGTTCGGTGTAGAGTCTGTTGTTTCTCGGAGCGCGTCACGGATCATTCACTTACAGGAATCAGGAATTTTCAGCCATTCTTGGTCCGAAGCAAACTTTAAGGAAATCTGAGTGTCGCCGATACCATTCGTCTTAATTGCAGTGACGGGACGGAAGCGCACAGTGTCCACCATTTCGCACGTGTGGCCATTCTTTGTGCAGTACCTGCATTTTCCCGAGCTCAGTATTATGCCTAGGGCTCTTTAGCCACATTCGTATCATTGGAGCCAGTATTATTCGGCTTCAAGAATTTTACATTTCGTATGTCGTGAACGGCAGTTCGTACTTGAACGGTTCAGTCAAGGCATGTTGCAATAGAGGTTACGTCGGCTCAACTCACCATCCGCGAGGGGCCATGTTAGGCAGTTAAGGAACTCAGTTGTTCGACTGAAGAAGGAAAACAATGTGACAACGGCCTTCGGGGCCTGCACTTATGGCGGCACTACCCAATAAAGACCACAACTACAGAATCGGTAATAAGAAGCGGGGTCGCACGTTCTGGAAACATTCTCGGCTATCTTAAGTTATCCAATCATGCGGCAAAACGGCAGGCGAGATTTTCCAGGCTCTCGGAGACGCTTTCCCGTCTAGGCCAGTAGCGTCGCGACCACTTTCCTCACGATTGAAAACCGCCTAGCGCTCTCGTTCTTACATACTGTGCACCAGTATACCATGATTTCTTGCTTGCAACCCCGCAGAGACCCGCCTACCCCATGGGGCAATTGCAAGATGCTTTCTCGATCTGGACTACGCCACTCCAATTTTCCGGGGTCACATGTGTGGCCTGCCGTTCCAACTCTTTCAACTATAAAGCACTGGCTGCTCGTACGTAGAACCTATCATCGTCCCTGAGCTGCTTACCATCAGAGCTCCGCATTGCTTCCTACATAAGTTTTCGCCCCTAGGCATACACATCGAATAGAGACGCATCATGAAGCACGAACAGCTTATTGAGAAGTCTGTCGACCATGTCGAACACATGGAGGATGTTTCCTACAGCGAGGTTGCCCACAAAACCGCTGTACAGGGACATGACTCTATCGAAGATACTACTCCCGGCGCGTTCGTATGGATCTGCGCAGCGGCCACAGCTATCGGTGGAATGCTTTTTGGGTACGATACCGGCGTCATCAGTGGAGTTCTTGTTGTCATTGGGTCCGATCTTGACAACCGACCTCTCTCAGACAGCAAAAAAGAGTTGATCACCACGTTATGTGCAGCAGGTGCTTTTGTCGGTGCTATTATCGCTGGAATCTGCGCAGACAAGCTTGGTCGTAAGCCTGCTATTTGGTTCGCATCTGTTCTCTTCACTGTTGGAGCGATTGTTCAGGCTGCCTCGTATACCATCGCTCAGATGTCAGTCGGTAGATTCTTGATTGGACTCGGTGTCGGTTCTGCTTCCATGGTAAGCGCAGCAGCAAAAGGTCCAAGCTTTACATTAGACTAACGTGTCACTAGATTGTACCAGTCTATATCGCCGAGATATCCCCAGCTCGCTTCCGTGGACGTATGATCTCTATCGACATGATCTTCCTTGGTACCGGATCTGTTCTTGCATATGCTTTCAATGCTGCATTCCAAAGCGTGCCTCACGGCTGGAGATATATGGTTGGTCTGGGAGCAGCACCATCCATTCTGCTTGGTGTATTCCTGTTCTGGTGCCCGGAATCACCTCGCCAGCTCATGTATCACAACAAAAGGGAGAGCTGCATTGGGGTCATCCGTCAAATTTACCCAGCTGCTACTGAGGAGCAAGTCATGGCCAAGGTGTCGTCAATCGAGATTGGCGTCGCCCAGGCTAAAGCTCTTGAAGAGGAAATGACTGTTACCAAGTCGCTCAAAACTCTATTTTTCGTACCAGCGAACCTCCGATCGGCGATAACCGCTTGCGGACTTATGTTCTTCCAGCAATTCTGCGGATTCAACACGTTGATGTACTACTCTAGTACACTTTTCGACATTGTAGGGTTCTCGAACCCGATTGCAGTCGGAACTGTAGTTGCTGGCGTCAACTGGATCTTCACTGTTCTCTCAATCTTTCTCATCGACCGCGTCGGCCGTCGAAGACTACTTCTTTGGACCATGTGGGGTATGCCCGTGTGCCTTGTGCTGGCAGCCATTGTTTTCAAATGGATTCCCCTCGACACTAGGACGCTAGAATTGACTAACACTGAGATTGGATGGCCGGCGTACCTTGTCTTAGTTGCCATGATTTTATTCGTTGCCTTTTACGCCGCCGGTCTGGGTTGCGTCCCCTGGCAAGCGAACGAATTCCTGGCAATGGAAGTTAGGAGTGTGGGAACCATGTTCATGAACATGTTTGTGTGGGGCCCCAACATCGTGGTATCCTCTACATTCTTGACGATGATGAAAGGCATTACACCTTCAGGAACCTTCGGCTTTTACGCGGCTTTGTGTGTTGCAGGTTGGGTATTTGTCTATTTCTGCTTCCCAGAAGCTAGCCACATGAGCCTAGAGGAGGTTCGAGCTGTTTTCCAGCATGGATTTGGGGTTCGTTATGCAGAAGAGTGGCGCAAACAACGCAAGGTCAGTGAAAAATCGCAAGATCAGCCTTCTGTGTGAACCGTCATGGGCACGGGAAAAAGGGTTCCGTGGCTGTATGTAGGGAGAAGGTGACGGGCATTGACAATAGTGGTCCGCGCTAGTTCGGCACCAGATGTGTCTCCAACGACTATTTTGCCTCTACAGAGTGGTTGCACGGTCTTCTATTAGTTGCGGAAAAGGTCGAGCACCCAAATTTCAACGCGTCGCATTGCTGCTTCTGGACTCACACCAGCTAGAGTGCCAATGATTTTGATTGAGTATCATGATCATCCCTATAAATGTAACTGAACACTGCAAATTGATTGACCGGCGACTCGAGTGTTTAGTGCGTCACGTAACTGCCCATCAAGCGCCCGCAAGCCATGCTTCCTAGGAAAACGCCACCCAAAATAGACAAGAAGTACCCTACATTCAACGTCATCACAGCAAGCATCCTACTGCAATGTTAGCGACCGAGCGATACCGGAATTAGATGTGAGCATACAGCAAGTAACTCACACCCGCGAGCAACACATCCAGCAGGGCCGTAATTACAGCTTCTCTAGCTCGCCATGGTCTGACTGTCGTCTTTGTTTCGTGCTGCAACAGCCCTCCATACTGTCGCCGCTCAGCAGCATCAAGTACTGCGAAAATGTTGATACGGAATGCCACCAAGAGTCGGAAGATCGTTGCAAACGTAATCAGGAAGATGCAAATACCCGCATACTGTCCTGCATTGCGCGGCGTGAAGTGCGATGACCAAAGAGGTGTTGTCGTCGATGAAAAGAAGACCATTTCCATCGAGCCCATACCCATCATGGGCATGCCAGACATCGAGGTCGGCATTGGAGTGGATGTGGCCATGGTCATGGTATTCGTGGCTGTTGCGCCCATGTCCATTGACATTGACATATCCATATTCATGACTGGTGGGCGTTGGTGGGCGGAAATCGAAGAGCAATTGATTAAGGACACGAGATCTGGTAACGACACCTGCGTACCACGAGAAAATGATGGGAGATAATTTGGACGATTCCACAGCTATGGTAGAGAACGTGGAAATAAGCTTCGCATATCGGCGGACATAAGCTTGTCAGACACTACAAACTAGTGGGGTCGCTGTGTAGACGCGTTAACTTGCTCAAACGTGCTCGAACGCTCGCTTCCGCCATGCTTGGTCTAGGTCGGAACAGAAACATCCTAGTGCGCTACTCTCCGCGTGGGACCATACAAGCCGAACTATGGTTCATCCAATCGGAAAGCACCTAAAACTCACTCATGGCGTTCCAGGTGGAATGTTTGACAGCATCCACGTTTCGTGTCCAAGAAGTTGGGTCAGGTCTTAGCGATGCGTCCGAGGAAGCTTAAGTCCACCGGTGGTCTTGGAAGGTCTTGTGTCGACTACACCCTGCTTGAGTTTGCGCGCAACGGCGGAGTCGATTGGACTTGTCTTGAATCTTCTGGCAAGACGTCGCAACAGTATAATCATCTTACGCGCGATTCTCACCATGGCGAGCTGGCTCACTTACCCACTGGCTTTCACTGGGAGTCGTGAATTCGACTGCGGTGAGAAGACGGAAGAGCAATGCACATATTACAAGCAACGATGGCATTTCTGGTAAGTGCGATACTCCAGCTAATGGGTCGTCCTGTTCCATGCCCAAACGTGCATTGCTAACGCTTGTGCGAATGGCAGGTATATTGCCGACTACGTCTATGCGCTTCCAACAGTGGCCTTCTTCCTCAGCGTCCTCGGAATCTTTATCATCGGTCACCTAGTATCATCGCAAATACTTGGCTACCGCAGAATCAAAGGACCTCGGATATGGCAGAGATGCATCGCGGTGGTTCGATACTTATCGTATCGTGGCTTTCACGTCAAAGCACTCCGTTGGAACTCTGCGCCAGTCGGCTTGCTGCTCTTAGCAGCTGCCGGGACAGTTTTTTTCTTCTGTAAGATGCGCCTGCAAGGCATTTTGAATGATCGACACATGGCTGATACGATGGAATTGTAGGCATGGATCTCGTACCACAACCTTACTATTGGCCAAGTGAAGACTTCGGTGGCTCGCCACCTTTGGGCACTCGATCTGGCTGGATGGCACTTGCATGCATGCCATTTGTGTTGTACGCTTTACTCATACGCCTAGAACAATCTCCAATGCTGATACCTCGCAGTGCGACCGCGAGCAAAACCAACTGGATCACCCTTGTCACAGGAGCGTCCCACGAGAAAATTCAAGTTTTTCATCGATGGACGGCATATGCATTCTTCCTTCTCGCACTCATGCATACATTCCCTTTCATCGTATACCACATCCATTGGCACGACATGGTAATGGAAGTTACCATGATGAGCACACTATTCTACTGGACCGGCATCGTTGCGCTCATCTTCCAGGCTTGGCTTACTTTCGCCTCCCACAGCGTCATAAGGTATAAACAGTCGCATTCCTGCGAGAGCCTTACTGACATGCTCTAGAAACCTTGGATACGAATTCTTCAAAGCTACTCATCTCTTTGCCGTAGTCGTGTTCGTCATAGTGTTCTTCTGGCATTGCGATTACACGCTGACTTCCTGGTACGTGACATATGCTCTACAGTCACCTTGTTACCATGTCTCACTAGCTAATATTCTCGTAGGCACTATTTTGTTGCTACCGCTGCTGTATACGTGCCGTGTTTCGTGTACTCATGGCTCCGAACAGCCATCGAATATGGCTTCGCTCAAAAGGCCCACATTCACATCGAAGACAACGGCTTCATCCGTCTTACGATTCCGGGCGTAAACATAAAGTGGCGGCCCGGACAGCATTGCTTCTTACGTTTCACCAGTTTTGGTTTGCAAGCGTTCTCATCTCATCCGTTCACCATCTGCTCACTCCCGCCGATGCGTGCAGGCGAACCGTCCGATTTGGTGTTCTACATCCGGCAAGGTGGAGGTCTGACGAAGAAGATGTTCAAACATGCTCAACAGCGGCCCGGCGTGGCAGTACCCGTACTCATCGACGGACCTTATGGAGGAATCAATATGCAGAGACACAATGACGCAGACCGGCTACTCGTTATTGCAGGCGGCTCAGGCGCCGGCTGGATGCTACCCTTGATCGAGCTTTTCTGCCGGCGTCGTTCAAGCAGCCAACTTGAAGGCGAATGCCACGACAACAAGACTGTCGATAACGAGAAGAACGTTAGCAATCCAAGCCACAACACATCTGGACCTCAATCATTACGCGTCGTGCTGGCTACACGCGATACAACCAGCCGCATATGGTTCCTCCAAACCGTAAGCGACTTATTATCCAAGTACCCTTCGAACCACCCCTCCACCGATCTAGACATCCAAGTCCATCTCACCGGCGACGCCGAACAACACATCGAAAACACAACCAAACTCGCAAACGTGACAGTCTCGCGCGCATCAGGCTCCGCTTCATCTTCAGACAACATCGCGATCGAGGCTGAAGGCGAGTCGACACGCATTCCGGGTAAAGAGCTCGGCGGCCGACCAGATTTACCATCCATTGTGCATGATGAGGGAGTCAAGGCGGCGGAGGGAGAGTATGCGCTGAATGTGTATGTGTGTGGACCAGATGGGATGCAGAATGACGTACGGAACGCGGTTGCGAGAGAGAATCTGGGGATATTGAAAGGGTCGAGGGCGGGTGGGGTGTATTTGCATTCTGAGCATTTTTCATGGGCTTGACTCGTATAGTTTACCAGCTATTGCAATGACAGTATTATGCATCATGATATTCTTGAAGTTTAGTTGATCCTTGCCGCTTTTACGGACGGCGTAGTGCTGATCTGAAGGTGGGCATCGGCCGTCCAGTCTTTCCGGGACATCTAGCAAGCGATATGCCTGCCGAACTGCTTCTCGTACGCCCTCGCTTCCTCGGGATTCAGCTTGAGACCTCTCTGACGCTTCTCCAGCATGCTAGCCCTAACCTCCGCATCTTTCTTTGCTTTCTCCTCGCGGCTCGTCCTCATCGCGTTCTTCTCCTTCGCTTCAGCATGCGTGCGTTGCTCTCGGGCATGCTCTCTTTCCGCCCAATCCGCCCTCTTGGCCTCGCGCTCAAGGAATCCCTGGTGACTCAGGAACTTGAACTCTTCGCGCTCTCGAATCGCTTGCTTCCTCGTCACAACTTCCGCAACAGCCTGATCCAGCCTCGGATTCTTCCGCAAGTACGCCTCGAAGTCTGCGCGATTGGCAATCTTGTCCTCGAAATACCGTACTCCGATATTGTACACCATTTGCTTGTAGATCTTATCTCCAGGCGGCGTGCGCACGGCACCGATGGCTTCGATGTTTGCGACGCCAGGAACGGTATTGTTGACACGTTTGAAGTATAGGTCGAATATGGACTGCGTGAAGTCGCCCATTCCCAGATACTCGGCTGCAGAATGGAAGTGTATGTCGACAAACGTGTTTTCCGTGGGCGCGAGGTCACCCACATACGAAGCGGTGGGGACTTTGAGCATTAAGAAGACGAGTCGCTTGACTTGGTTGAGGTCGTAGATGTCGGGAATCGTGATGATATCATTTACGATGAGGTCTAGACGGTTTGAGGCAGCCTGGAACAGAGCGTACGGAATCGAGGTGACGTTGTTACCGTTGTGGTCCACGATGTCGATGAGAGGACCTTGAGTGAGGAGGACGCGATCGCGGCGGTGCATTTTGCGCATGTAGGCTTGACCGCCGACGCCATCGTATGCAAGTGGAAGGGTGGAGTTTCCGCGGCGGGATGAGGGCCGATTTGAAACCATGATACTAGTCTGCTATCAACTAGTGCTTCTGTTGATCTGTACTGAACGCTGTCTCACAGCTCGCAGTAGTTTGGTGTTGCTCAAGAGCTACTCTTCGCGCTGGTTCCGGTAGAATTGCCAGTTGAAGAGTTTGGAGTTGAGTGATGGTTTTCGACAAAGGGGACAGTCGATGAGTGCAAATTCTGGCTGAATACAGTATTTATATCAGCTCAATAGCAACACGGTGAAAGAGGACTCATTGAGAGAAAAGGGCGTCACCCCTGACTTCGTTTGCGTTGCAAACGGAGCTTTGATGAAATCTGAGCAACCACGAACAGGCAACAATGAGACCAGCCATCGATGAGTCTCAGCCCTAGATATTCAAGCAGCCTTTTATCTTTGATTCAGCGAAAGATATTCTGCAGTATCCAACATGAGACCATTGTCCAAGTGCAGCAGTCGAGGGAGCAGAGTGGCCAGAGTGACGACGTTCGACGGTAACCCACCGTCTCTAGCTTACGCACACTTCGAGCATGCTTCATGGAGCCAAGCTCATTTTCAGCTAGTTTGTCTCACGCAGGTGAAAAGCAAGAAATTCTGCGACAGACAGATCGAGCGGAAGATGTGCGCCCAACACAGATACGCTGACTGCATTCGACGTGCCTGCAAGACCAAGAGAAATAATAAACCGACTGAACATCGAGCTGTACAAGTGATTTAAACTAGGTAGACATTCCGTAGTAGAAATATAAGACTCAAACAAGCAAGAAAGCTAAGTCGCGCATGCAAGTTCACCACCGCACATCTCATCACGCCAACACTCAACTACCACATCTCGTCACGCCTGTGGCGGGAATCCCGCAGTCCACCCCACGCGCCCCCACGCCGCGTCCATCTGCCCCTCCACTCTACCAAAATTTCCAGAACGCGTCCGCGATCCGCCTCCAGAAATCTGCCCCTCCGCAATCACAACACAACACCATAACAATGCCCGAACCCATACCGCCGACGCACCTCACGCCCTCGGACCTCGGCCAGAAATCCTACTGGGACACGGCGTACACGACCGAGCGCACAAACTTTGCGTCCAACGCCGACGATGTCGGGACGATTTGGTTCAGCGATGCAGGCGCCGAGGAGCGGATGTTAGGATTCCTCGAGGACTTGAGTGATGAGGGACAATTACATAAGGAACCTAGCGAAGGCGACGATGGCGGGGAATCTAGCGTCGCAACGCGATTCCTCGATCTCGGTACGGGAAACGGGCATTTACTTTTCGCGTTACGGGAAGATGGTTGGGAAGGGGAAATGGTTGGCGTGGATTATTCTGCGGAGAGTGTTAAGCTTGCGGAATCGATACGCGATACCAAAGGGGAGGGGTACGAGGATATCAAGGTGTTTGAGTGGGATATCTTGGGTCAAGAATCGGGTGCGTGGTTAGGTGATGGGTTCGATGTCGTACTGGACAAGGGCACGTTTGACGCGATATGTTTATCGCAAGACACGGATGCGCAAGGGCGTAGGATATGCGAAGGTTATCGCGAGCGCGTGGAGCCGTTGATCAAGAATGGTGGACGGTTTCTGATCACGAGTTGTAATTGGACGGAAGAAGAGCTGCGGGCGTGGTTTGACGGTGGGAAGTTGGAGTTTGCGGGGAAAGTCAAGTATCCGAGCTTCACGTTTGGGGGTAAGACGGGATCGAGTGTGGTTACGCTGTGCTTTGAGAAGAAGGGTTGAAGAAGTGCTATTTACGCTTGAGGCGAGCGATGACGAGCCACTTCTTGCGCTCGCCGATGTCTTCGCGGCCACCGTCGCGCTCTGCTGCCCACGGCCGCCGCCGCCCGTCCGCATTCATCTCGAAGATGTCGTCTATAGCCAGCCCGCTATTGGGCACTACCTGCTCGAAGAAGGGCGCGACCTTTGCGCGTCCGGTGTGGAAGCCGGCGATGCATAGTATACGAGCGTCATGGCTGTCCGAGAGGAAGTGGAGCATCGATTTGGTGAGGTTCTCGTGCTCCCACGGCATCCACAGGCAGTCGGCTGCGAGGATGCGCGTATACCCATGCTCGCGTGCGCTTTCAAAGGGCGTCGTGGTCGAGCCCCAGAGGTGGCCTTCTACCGTCACTTGCGGCCGTGTATGTTCGGGTACGTTCTTCGCAACGTTATTCTTGAGGGCTTCGAGGATGGGAGGCGCGGGATAGTCGGTGATGGCGATCTGGTCCCGTTAGCTCGGACCTAGTGAATATGATTAACCAATACATACCTCCTTTGCACCCGCTAGCGCACTCATGATGCCGCCCAGTCCTACGCCTGATCTGCCATCAGCCATCTCTTGCGTCTTGCTACGTTCAGCCCAACGCACCTGCACCCAGCTCCAACACCGTCTCGCCCTCCACAGTCCACTTCTTCTCCTCTTCTGCATCGACCCACCATTCTCCATTCTTCGAGCCCTCGCTCTCGTCCCACACGTCTTGGTTTATCGGCCGTCCGCCCACCAGCTCGCCCATCAAGACACCTGCATTCCACAAGTAGTGCGCAAACTTGCGCCGTTGCTCTTCGCCATTCACATCCGCAGTCCGCAGCTCTAGCTCTCCATACTTTGTGTTCTTGTACACAATAACCGTGTCCGGGTCATCGCCGTGCTGGTTCTGCAAGTCGTCCGTGAAAATGCTTCCCAGCGTCGAGCCAAAGATGTCTTCCGGCGTGGGCACGTGCGAGACTGGATGGCGCAGAGAGATAAGCGAGGGAAGAAGCATGGGCATGCTGCCAACGTGTCGTGAACGCGTGCTGGAAAAACGTGAGAGGCCGATGACGCGCCGAGATGTTTGTGTGAGGGGCTGATTGAGTTTGTAGTACCGCAACGTGGGGCAGAGGGCGCTAGACAGGGGTAGAGAGGACGTACGTGCATATGCAGGGTCTCTGGCGCGTGGCGTGTGGAATCGTGAGATCATTGACAGCCGAGGCTTGTCTTGACGTCTTGAAACCCGCCAGGTACATGATTCTCCCAGGCATTGGACTTCACAGGTCTTTCCTTCTCCAATCTCCATACCACCTGACCTCCTCTACCACGCAACCATGCCCTCCCCATCATCCTTCAAAAGCCCGGCAACCTACCACCTCCTAAGGTCCGGCACTACCCGCGTCCCATGATTCTCCACTACATCGAAGCTGATAACGTGATAGTTATGGAACTCTCCTCGGCTCGACACTCTTTCAATCCTTCATCGGCGGCGTAGTCGCCTACCGCGCCCTCCCACGCGCACAATTCAGCACACTCCAGAAATCAATCTTCCCGCCCTACTTCGTGCTCCAAACCGTCGCGCCGCTCGCTCTCTGGGCCACATATCCGCGCTCACTAATCACGGCAATCACCTCGTCTCCGTCCGCCGCTTCCGCTGTCGTCGCTGGCACAAACGATAAACGCAATGCATATCTAGTCGCTACCATGCTTGTCACCGCGGTGTTTAATCTGGTGTACGCGGGCCCGAAGACTACGGAGATTATGCAGGTGCGCAAACATCAGGAGACGCGTGATGGGAAGAAGAGTTGGGATGCGGGACCACATAGTCCTGAGATGCAGGCGCTGAATAGGCAGTTTGCGATTTTGCATAGCGTGAGCAGTTTTGTGAACCTGGTCGGCTTGGGCGCGATGATATGGTATGGCGCGGTGTTGGGAGAGGGGTTGAGGTTGTAAATATGCATAGAGGAAAGACGACACGCGACGAAAATGTATATAAAGCATGTGACATGATACGGATGGGACGTCTTCATACTAGACGAGCGGCGATACTGTGAAGCTGGTATTGGTTTGCATCTAGACCGTTGGATGCGTTGTTGGTCGTGGCATTGAATGCATTGCTGATGGCTTATCATATCAAACAAACTACATGATGTCCACATCTTCTAGCTGCTGTGGAGTTCCTGCATCGCTGCACTACTCTTTACCTTTTCTTTGGCCTTTCTCACTCGGCAGTCAAGATGCTGACCTATACGCCTTGTCAAGTCTACAACAGACCTACTACGATCGTGCGAAATACTTCATATACAGCCGCATCTCCAGCGGCGCCGAGTCTCGATGTGGAGTATCGACAACTTGTTTCGCGCGCCGTCACGCAACGCCTGCACTGTCCCTCGCTCGACTCGTGCCGACTAAACAGTCACGAAGATTCAGACGCTTGGGAGACGAATGAGCGCAGAAAAGCCCGAGATAAAGCAAAGACACAAGTCTTGCTTCTCGGCAGGAGCTGGGGTTCGTCGTTCAACCCCAATTGTATGAGTGGATTTGACAAATGTAGATGAGTTCGTACGAGATGTGCAGCGTGCAGAGCAGGAAATCCATGTTCTCACGCCGACGCGATATAAAGGCGTCCCGAAATCTGCATTTGCGGAAAAGAATGTCAAGGCTGTGAAGGCGAATGCGCAACGAAGCTTTGTTATGTCGACGGGCAAAAGGGAAGAATGGCAGAATACGCAGCAAATGCACATTATGCTGTTGACGTCGCTGGCCAGGGCACGGGAAGGAGACTGTGGCTGACTGAGTGGATCGAGAATGAGTTCGATATGAACAAAGAGTTGATTAGGTTCTGGAGAGGGATTGGTGGAGCGAGAGAGTGGAAAAGTAGCCAGGGACTGGGAAGATGCGTTATATGTCCACGTTGTTTTGACATATGGAGTCTACTCTAGGTTGGTGCGGCCGACTGACGTGCGAATTTGGGTCGCATGACAGACACTTGAAGATTATGACAACACTTGAAGCCGTTGAATGATCTCAGTCGGACGACTATCTAACCTTTTTACCATTCGTTGCAGTGCAAGTTTGTTGCATCTGCGCATCTTCATTGCGTACCCGCGAGACCGACGGCGGCTCAGAACCATGACAGCCACATTGACACACATAAGGGGGTGGTGGCGCGATGGGACCATCTGCGTCCGGCAGTACCATGGCAAGATCATCCCCTTCGCTCTTCTAAACCTGACAGAAATCGATTCCTGGTACGTGATGTCAAGTCTCGGAATCTTCCATAGGCCCTCTGGCTCCACATATCCCGGCCAGCCTGGGAGGCAATGATTTCCCCTCCGTGATCTTTCGACGCGCGCTGTCAGTGATAACCATTCGAGTTCGTCTGGTGCTTTGCATTTGCCGAAGTCGATGACACGCGAGTAAGAGAGAATGTAGCCTCCCTCGACGCGGTGTTTAGGGGGAATTAAATTTTCGTGCGAATGTTTGAACCTCGACGCTAGCTCTATCTCGATGACGATCTCAGTCGGACACGAAGGGCAACGATGTCGTTTCCAGGTAACGCCGCGCGGATTGACATACTCACCGCCGGCTATGTGACGAAGGGCTTGTCGCATGTGGTCTTCTAGATGCTGGACCTTGTAATGTTCATGAACATGAGGGCAAAATTTGCCCTGACCTTGGATTGAAACCTTCTTAGGGTCTGCCAATACTTCGTCGGTTACCAAGCGATACCAGCGCTCACGAAGTAGGAGACGGTCATCTCTGAGGATTGCGGAGGCATCGTACCACCATTTGTAGAGGTTCGTCTCGGGGCTGATGAAGTTGAGCGAATTCGATCCGTGCTGAACAGAGTGGCGAAGGCTGCGCGCTGTTTCGTGAATCTTGGCCCACGAAATTTTTCTCATTTGCGACCAGAACACAAGATTCGGGTCGATTGTATCATCGTGCTGATTGCATGACTCAGCCAATGTTCGTTGTCCCCTTTTGTTGATCTTGTCGAGCATCTTTCGCCGGTGATGTCTGCCGCATCCGAAGCAAATAATGTATTTAGGGCGCAGCTCGTCGAAGCAATTAACCAGAAATCTGGCTCGCTCAATCTCATTTCCTTGTTGATTGAGAAGTTTGGGAACATCGTAACTCCACGATATATTTCTTCGCAATGTGCGGCTTGTTGTGGACAAAGTCGCCAGGTCCGAAAGAGGGAGGAGCGTCCACACTTGGCGCAACAAGTCGCGCGGAAGGGACTCCAGACGAGAAGGTATGGCCTCCTCTACGCTCTTGTTCTCCCTTGGTGCTTCGTTCATTGGCGATCCTGAGCTGGGCTTCTGACCTAGTATGGCTTCCAGGAAGATGCTAAGTTTTGTTCGCATGGTTGCAAGACTGGACCTGGGCGTGTGCGGTGATCGTGGAAGAATTGCGCATTCCAATCATGAGTTCAATAGCACAGTCTTATACTTTATGTGCGGGGATTAGCATAATCGGAGCTGCCATTGCATCATGGATCCAAAGATTACTGGAGTCCCTCGGGAATTTCCGGTGTGCGGGCAGAACGTCCGGTACCAAGGTTTGGGATTACATGTTCCATGGTCGCGGCTGTGAACCTTTTCGCTATGAGAGCATTGAGGGGGATTGACTGCATCCTTCATGGCGATATGGTGCATACGTACATTTAGAAAAATTTGGAAAAAATATAAATATACCTGTCAAATAGTTCGAGACGATGTTGCATTTTGGGCGCCTAGAAGCTCACGTGATGTTAGAGTAGCGTAAGTATCTTCACGGACTTTTGGGCGGCTATCAGAGTAGCCTCAGTGCCAGTGGTGCTGACCTCACTATTAATAAGAGGCAAATATTTCAGTCGAAAAGGCATAACCCTTGAGAAAAGGAAACCGCTCGTGCAGCGGAATGGACTGATCGCAATCGTGGCCTCATAACTCTTGGTTATCAATCCCACTTGCGCCTTAATATATGCTCTATCCTGTTCTCAACAAATGGCTACGTAGCATTCGCCTTGGGGAAAGAATTCGTCAAGAATACTCGTCTTCATCAAAATCAGCGAAGATCCAGTGCTCCTGCAGCATCAGCCTTTCTTGTTCAGACTCAGCTGCCTCGAGCGCGTCGGCCTTGAGTTTGCTTTCACGTTGCTTTACTTCTTCATACTGATCCACTGGCACCCATCCTTCCGGCCCGATCCCGATGGCATCCCTACAAGCCTGCAACTGCTCATCCGCCTCCGCCTGTGCAACGCTCAAGCGCACGCAATCGTCGACTTCGTCCTCCGAGAAGCTGATTGGGCAGACTGGTCTCGAATCATCATTCGCTATGATGTCGGGCCATGCCTGTGTTAATTCTATCAAGTCTGCTTTGAGAGTAACATTATCTCCTTCCCATGGGGCGCTTGCATGGTCAAAGACTTTTCGTCGCAATGTGCTAAATTCGTGGGTGAGGGCGTCGTAATGATTCGTATTGAGCTTAGCCGTTGCCGCGACATAGAAGTAATGAAGCTGCCGCCGACGTAGGAGCAACACTTCTTCAAATTGTTTGTTTTCATCCAAATTGTCGAAGTTTCCGGGTAGTTCAGGCGGCGTAAGTGACTCCGAGCTACTGTCACCATAATTCTGGAGGCTATTGGGTATGCCGCATTGTAAAAATAGTGGGAGAATTGCGCTGTGCTGCCAATCAATCAAGCCGGTGATACTGAGATCGTCTGACACAAACACGTTGTTTGGTTGAAGATCGGGGTGTCTCAGTGTTGGACGAGTGAGAGCGACATCGTCATTCGGAGTTATGTAAGGTACAGCTTGCAGGTACTTGTGTAGATTGCGTACATGCTCGGAGGGCGATATTTTCTGATAATCGAATAGTTCTCGGTGCAGTCGATGGAAGGGATGGACCGGGTGGCCAAATTTTGTCAGGTATGCGATTTCCTTCTTCGCCCCAGCCCCCAGAACAGCTGCTGGGTTTGTGACTTTTGGAAAATCAGTGAAGGACGTCGACTAAAGAAATGAAGTACAACAACTGACTTAAATAGATCAGGGCTGCATGAAAATGAAATGATGCTTACATGGACCTCGGTCGACATTCAGTTCCGCTCTTCTTCCGTACCATAGGCTAAGCCTCGTATCAGGACCGACACAGAAGCTGCTGTTGTGGGACAAGTCGGCGGTAGGAACTTCGACCCTGCGCGCTTCCTCGTTCAGATCCTTGGAGTAATACAGACTACCGCTTGCGGGGAATTGAAGAGCGAATATTCGAGATTCCAACTCTACCAACCGAGAGACGACCGTGATTCGGGCTTTTTCTGATAGGTCATACCAAATATCGCCCAGGTTCGTTCCTCGTACTAACTCCATTATGAGGTATTCAGTACCAGCGAGGTTCTCAGATGTGACCGAGTAGCTGTATATCTTAGGAACAGGTACACCATGCGAACGGAGAAAGTCCATTGTTGCTACCTCGCTGGCAATGACTAGTCGTTTCGGCTCAGTATTGGAGTAAGGGATCCGTACGACAAGTTGAAATCCATCTTGCATCGTGACCAGAAAGGTTCGATTGAAACCCCCTTCGCCTAGCTTCTCAAATCGTGCCACATCTTCTACGTTCCGATTGACAGCTGAAGCTGCAAGATGCTTCAGCTCCAATACGTTGAAGAATCGTCGTCGTTCCAAATGCTTAGAGGCATCGTTCCAACTCCATCAGTAGTCAGATTTAAGCTTGATTGTTACAGAGAGGCAGTTACTGACATCCATCGACCCGATGTGTAGTTAAACAGCTCGGGAGGATGCTCCATTGAGCAAGTTGTGTAAAGACGGAGCGATGCAGGTATGCGACTCGGTTGTCGGACGGATGAGCTCAACAGTGGAAAGCGGTACAAAGTTGAAGTGACTGTGAAAAGACTGCTTGCGTTTCGGAAAAATGCCATAAGTGATTGAAGCGTTGTTGGAGGTTTGCGCATGGCGAGGTCATACACTGGTTGGGGAACGCAGCCGGTGCGTGCTGACTAAGCAGTACGCTTGGACCCATCGACTAACCTAGGTCGGCTGCGCAGCCAAGTCCTTGGGTGTGCAAGAACGTGAATGAAAGAGTGAGACAAAAATACATCTACTCTCTGATTTCAAGGCCCTCTCCTTCATTCTCTACAAGGGTCAAAGATGCTTCTATTAGCGCCGCCATCGCAGCTGCATGATGTGTCACTGCCCAGGTGGTACCTAGCTCCGGCGCTTATGACGCTTTACGAAGTATATACATCTCGGCCCTTCTTCCACCAATCTCCTTGTAAGTACCTCGCTGAAGAGAGGAGGAAACTCATACTTAAAGTATAATGGACGCCGCTTGACCATACAACGGGGTCGACGGAAGCTATTTCGAAACGTGGACACACTGTGCCGCAATAGCCGCGCGGTCCTGGAGGTTGTAAAGGTGCGAAAGAACAGTAGGCCACTTTTCACTGACCGTGAAATGCGCGCTACCAATGGGGCTGGTCTATGCTTACCCTCCGTGGCGGTTCCCATACGGGTATTTAAGCTCCTCGGAGCATGCCAAGTTAATGCATTCCCCAATTCAACATCTACCACGGCAGTTGGAGTCTTATCATTCATTGAACGCTACTGGATATTCTGCATAGCCTCTTCGTTAGACGTGAGTGAATCATCTCCGAGTGAGCGCATGGGAAGCACAACCGATCTAATCCCCAGCCCTAGTCCTCAATACTCACGATGAAGAAGTCAATCAATTCGGCCCTGAACAAGGCCGTCGAAGGCAATGTTTGGAAAAAGTTCACCGACGTATCTGTTGGCAGAGGCAAGACTGTGTATCCTAAGAGCCAGGCGGAGCAGGAACGAGTCGGGGTTCGTTGGGACTTTGATGGGGAAGTCACTAAAACGGATGGTGTCTACAACAAGTTCCAGATGCAGCCCAACGCCGGAAAGGTTCCATCCTCCATCAAGCAGTGGAGGGAACAGAACGGCGGTACTCACTCCGTCATGGCCACCGCGTTAGTGAAGAAAGGAGGTACGCAGGATGATGTCAAAAAGGCGTTAGCGGACGCAGCAAAGTCGATCTGAAGATAGTTGTGAGAGACATTCTTGATTACATTTCATTCCAGATCACTCAAAATGATAATCCTGACATAAAGGGCCAAAATACTGTCAGAATCCTCCTTCGCAGTGAGTGCATGCCCGCAAATATCAGGGGCCGTCTTCAATCCCTTCTTGCCCGGGTGTTCCCCTCCAGATATTCTCCCAATGCAACCTCTGGTCATATATGACTTGTTGTCTCTGTTTTCCGTCTGGTGTCAAGCCTCGAAAGCCTCCGTGGAGAGTCAAGGGTACAGGTCTGAGGCGGCGGCAATTCGGTGGCTTCTCCCGTTTTTCGCTTGGGATCATACTGTCCTCGAAACGCGTCAATGTGGAGACTCGCTCTGACATGGGGCTTTCACTCACCTTGAGGCAATTGCTCTTCTTCAAAGAGCGACTTGAGAAACATGCACCAAAGTGCCCAGTAGAGTCCGAGCAGAAGGCCCAAAAGCCCCCAGTCACTAGAAAAGTGATCCTCCTACACATGTATATTAGCTTGATGTAGTTGCAGTGAGTCCAAAGAGCATTCTGCCGACAAGCAGGATTTGGCAACGATATTGCTGAGCTTGAGATAGTGATCGGGCGCGAGCGGATGATCGAAGCTGCACCGTCAGGAGACTTGATGCGGTCGGTGGTATCTAGAACGCGGCGAAACTGTGTTCATTCGGCATCGGAAAGACGGAAACCCAGCGTAGTCTCGATAGCAGTGTGCGGTGAGGAAAGGACAGGGAGGGAAAGCTGATTCATCGGCGGAGTACTTACGACCCAAGGATTCTTGGGTGATGATCTTTAGCAACGGCTTGATGAAGCAGTGCGAAGGGGGAACGGATGATAGGACATGATACATACTGTTATACCCATCTTTGAAAAATCCAAAGAAGAAAATTTGTATGAAGAAGTCTTCTTCCAAACTTGTAAGCGCTAGACAGTGCAGCGACGACAGCAACACCTACGAAAAACAACTACGAGATGGTTAGCACCTTATCAAAGACATTGCATGCTAATAATAGATAATGGCTGGGATGGTGACCGATGGGGATGTGCTTACCGGAGTTCAAATGCTGCACGTTGGTGGTGAGAGGAAGAGGAACCTCACCCCGAATCGGGATGTAAACAATGTCCTCGAAGTTCTTGCTGTTCAGTAGGGTGCCATTACCTTTTCTCGTAGTATTCAGTAGGTGCTCACCGGACCGCAGACTTACCCTGGAAGGAGGTCAGGACTTCAGAGATGTTCGCGATTGCCAGTTCACTCCCTCCATCCCATCCACACACACAACCTAGGACCACCACTTAAGTTGCCGTTAGCTTTGTGAAGACATTCGTGCTTTACTATCCCAAGCGTATGGAAACGCGCAAAAAGCTGTGAAGATATTCACACTGCACTCAACCAAAAGTCTGGCACCGGGCAAAATATGAGCTTCGGGCCACATGCGGGTCAGTACTCGTGGTTGTCCAATGCTTTGTGCCAAGTACGAACTAAGATGATGTCCTGATAATGGCTTCATTACAGCCGTTTCGAACCTGGCTTGCATCGATGGTGCCCAACGTGAAGTAAACTTCCATTGACTTGGTTGAGGTATGAAGTAATCATGATCAGAGTTGGTAAGGAATTTGATACCATAAGTAAAAAGTAGCATTTCTCAGTAGCTACGCGCATCAAAGAAAACCTTGAAACGGGACGCGGAGCGCAGAAGAATGCCATGGTGGAATTCGTCCTAAATTTTGGTAAAAGTTCTTCATGTGGATGATTGTGATAAGCATTGAAGCTGTGCAAGAAGGTCGAGAAGTGAATTTATAGATTCTTCTGTGTTTGCAGTAATGCAAAAACATTTCGCGTGAAAACCATACATTTGATTTCAGCTCAGAGACTTGGGCAAAAGACCACAGACAATGGAGCATGAATGTAACGCTTTGATCAAGGGCAGGCGAAAACACACATATGAGGCTCGTCGAGGATTTTGGGAGATATGGAAAAAGGTGTAATGAGGCGAAAAGAATGAGTCATGAAAGAGAAGAATTTATACTCTCATCATGGCGGTGCGTATAGAAAAGATCGGGTGGATGGGTTTCATGCATTCGCAGCAGACTTACCAAATCACTAAGTCGTCGTCTCATACTCAACCGCTTACTCAATGATTTGAAACGCAACTTAATGGGTCTCCCATTTGTTCTCAGACTCGTACCACATGAGTATCCAAGGTTTGGCCATTAGACAGTCTGATGGTCTTGTACACCGTTCCAAACTCTAAAACCCCAAATACTTTGAAATATATAGGTAGTATATGATGAACGGCTTTCAATCAGCAAAAGCATACACCACATCGCTGAAGTAAGTGCGAATGCATTTACAGGACATGAGCGACATTGCACATTTCACATCGCACCACCCATCAGCTCGAATTCTCACAACAGCCATGGAAGTGGGTCCCTCCTTTTTTGAATCGGTATTTACTACAATGTGAAGTTTCTGAAAGCCAGCAGAAAGACGAGGAGGAATACTTATAGAGCAGTATTTCTTGGCGATTCAGACAAGACGACGACATCGTCTTTCCAAATCCCATTTTGGTAGAAAGGAAACAAGAACGAGCGCACATAAAACCGGGAAAAATCCCTTTAGAGAAGAACGATGTTGACTAAGTGTAATGAGGAAGAAAGAAGGTTGCGCGCGATGCTGTGCTACTTATACTCCAAGCCTGCCAAACGCACAATCACATGAGTACGACTAATATTAGCGGGATAAATTACTGGTACCGTGAACTTGGAGATATCATGCAAAGCACTGCAAAAATCACATTAAGCGATCTGGAGTCTGACAGGAATGTCCACGAAACGTTCATCGAAAACGAATCATGTCTTCGATCTGCATTTCCGCCCAAACGCAGTGAGAAAGCTGTGCTTGAACAACTCCAGGGCGACTTCCAAAGTTCCAGGTCTGTTGGATGTGCCGCAACCCTCGAAACATGAACCATTCGCAGCGACATTTGAACGAAACAAAAGCAGCGCACAACATGTCGTGATGTTGAACGGTATTCTGGATCTCTGCGGAACGAGAACATAACGAGACATGTATAATGCCCGTGACGTTTGATTAGGGTGTAGAGATTGGAATTATGGGGGATGGCCACGGGAATTTATAGACTGAGCTTAATCTTGCGTTCATGCTGTGTTGATGTGATACTTGCACATGTCTATTTCGAATCAAAATTAATGTAAAAGTCCATGGAGTCCTGTTCTCCGCGCCTGATTATGTACCCGCATCTCGACTACGGCATACCACTTCCCATCCCTAGTATCCTATCACCTATGCATTCTTTACTTTGCCATATCACTCCATGTCATGTCATGTAGGATCCGAACAGACTGAGACAGCACCGAGCATAGAACCGTCTCCCGTACGGTTTCGGGAAACAAAAGAGAAGCAGAGGACATCAACCATCGCTTCTCTGAGTTTCGATAATAATCATAAATACAAAATGTGTAAGGAAGAAGAAAGGCACCGCTGCAGGAAGAGAATATATACCCTCCCCTCCCGGGCTCGACGCAGGAACCGACAGAACGGGACATGTCATGTCAATCCCAACTAGCGACACAATCCACAAGACATATGCACAAAACATATGCACAAAACATATGCACAAAACATATATTCCAGCGTATCACTAAAAGTCAGGACATACAGGACATATGTACATTGAACTTAATCTAATTTTCGAGAACCGGAAAGAACAGAAAAGAAGAAACATGTCGTTATGACATAGCTCATTTTAGAAAGTATGGAGGCCAGAATAAAAGCCCGATCCGTGTCTTCTGAGACACAGAGGAGGAATGCGCAGACCGCATGCGTTATACGCGCAAGAACAACCATATACGATTCCAAAACCACACCCACAACACCCTCTTCCATCTCCCAAACCCCATCTTCCAGGACCATATGCAGAGCCTTTCATTTTCACATGCTTCACATCCATGCATTCTACAAATACTACACAACCATCCCCTCAACCGTCCCCACCGGCCGTTCAGTAATATGCACACACCCCTCAACAACACTCCTCCTCGCGTCCTCCGAGCTAACATTCTGTCCGCCCAGATACAGCAACCAGACCAAGCGACTAACTCTCGGATCCGCAACCTCGCCCAAGCGCGTCAACTTGCCCATTTTCTCCGTGACGTCTTTTTGCACAACGGGCTGATATAACGCGCCTAGTACACCTTGTTTATCGCGGGTGAGGATAATTACGCTACCCTTGGGCGCTTTGCCTTTACCCTGGAAAATGGATTTAAACGCCTTCATCGCAAGACCAAACGACTCGTCGGAGAACTCATTATCCTCGACTGGTTTCGGGAGGGAGATGTGTTTGTTCTCGACAGCCTGTTGGCGGAGGAGGTCCGCTTGTTTGCGGCGGACTTCGTCGGTGCGGGAAGCGATGCCGCGCATCCAGCCGTCCTGGAGGTGTTTGAAGTCTGTGCCGCGGCAGGGGACGACGCGGAAGGCCATGGAGACGGCGCCGGGGCCGTGGATGTTGAGGAGGGATTCCCAGATTTTGGTGCTCTGGTCGGCGTTGAGGAGGGCGGTGCGGAGGGCGTCTTTTTCGCCGGGGATGAGGGCCGATGCGGTGGGGTTGACTGTGTTGATGAGGTGGTTTTGGAGCGTGGCGATGTCGGCGGTTTTGACGTATAGGCCTACGACGTAGACTTGGACTCGGAGGAAGGAGACTTTGCGGATGCCGAGGCCGAGGAGTTGGTATTCTGCGTCGCTGCCGACGTGCTCGGGACCGGTAGTTTCGGTGGGAAGGCGGATGGTCCGAGGAAAGTACGGGACGTATGAGGTGCCTGTTTCAACCAATTCTATCGCATCCACGTCTGACGCCTGCGGGTTCTCTGATGAAACTGGTGTGGCAATGATCTTGTCTCCAGCTGCAATCACCACCTTCTTGCCCTGAAACTCCTCGGCAGCCTTCCGTGGGGCGTCGTTCTTCGCCGGCGGCCCCACGACCATATCTATAATGCCTCGGCTTGCAGTCTCGTCCTTCTTCTTGAGGTCCTGCTCCAGCGGCACGTCCCATAACCTGACCAAGAAAATGGGGGCGATCATGGACAACGCAGCACCGAGAGCGAGCCAGTTCCGCCGCCTAATTGCGTGCGCGCGGCGAATTGCATCTGCGCGGTGTACCGAGACGAACTCTTCACTCGCATGCTTCGCACCCATGATGGGTGGTGTTTGCTTTGGGGCGGCATAGCGGGAGGCGTTGCGTGGTTGCGGCCTGGATCGAAGCGGTGCAGTCGGTGCATTGAGGCATTGGAGTGTTGGCCGGCGTGCAGCGAGTCGCATAGCGTTCATGGTGGGCGCATTGGGTGGGCTGATAGCTTGGTGGTGGTGTTAATGATGGTTCGAGCTTTCCCCAATGATGTCGTTGCCAAGCGAGCACTTTAGCGCGGATGAGAGACGGAGCGCGTCCGACGCGTCTTCCTTCAGCCCTACAGACGTGCGAGTGTATTGACTTTCACTCACACGCTTCACCCAAACATCACAATGGCTCCACGAACAAGCAGGCGACAAGCAGTACGTATAATTGATCCCATAAAGATATGTTCCCATTCAGGGTGGTAACATGTCCAGACAGAAGAGGACGCCCCCGCCCCCACACAGACACAGCGCCGGAGACGAGATGACACCCCCGAGGATGAGGATGTCGACATGCAAGACGAGCAGGAAGATCGCGGCAGTGGCAGTCTCGAGCAGCTCTCAAAAGGCCTGGTCAGATATGCGATATCATGCGAGTACTCACGGAAGCCAATAAAACGGCAGGACATCAACGAGAAGGGTGAGTGCGGCACAGGTCTGATTTGATTACGCTCACGAGTCTAGTGCTCGGATCGCATACGCGCATGTTCAAGGAAGTCTTTGCCCGCGCTAACTCGGAGCTCATGGAGGTGTTTGGCATGCAGATGATGGAGCTGCCCAAGGCGGAGCGGGTGACGGTGCGGCAGAAGCGCGGTAGGTTCACCCCTCGCCAGTGCAGCCTCGTCTAATTGCAAGTAGCCGCCGCCGCATCACAATCACAGAGCACCGCTACCAGCCTGTGGGTGCTGCAGACCATCCTGCCAGAGCAGTATCGGATACCAGAAATCATCGGCCCCTCTCGCCCGGGCGCAGACGACGATGTCAACAGAGAGGACGCCTACGTTGGGCTGTATACGATGGTCATTGCACTGATCACCATTTCTGGCGGAAGGATACCCGAAGGCAAGCTCGACCGCGCCTTCCGACGCATGAACGCGGACCAGTCTACGCCACTTGGCAGCAAGGACAAGACGCTCGCGACCATGGCCAAGGACGGGTACATCGCGAGCGTCAAGGAGGAAGAGGCGGTCGACTACATTGTTGGGCCGCGTGGCAAGGTGGAGATCGGACGGGAGGGTTTTGCAAACTTCGTCAGGCTGATGTACGGCGCGGATGAGGACCAGGAGGAGCTTGAGAAGCGCATTGAGCGGACGCTGAATGTTGCCGACGCCTTCAATGGCAGTGCGGCGCCAGTCGAGGCGGCAGCTGCATCACAGGCGGCTGGGCGGAAACGCGGGCGGCCGAGGCGCGACGAGGACGATGAGTGACGGTGATGGTAATGGTGATGAGCAACGACTGCCATGTATATGTATCCACGACGCCCTATTCACGCTTTAGCAATCAGACGGTGGTGAGGCGGCGCGTTGAGTCGAGTCGCACGCAAATGTGGAGCTTGCTCGGCAGGAATCGAGGTTGCATCATCGCTCGCAGCTCCCGCCCGCCGGTCTGCGCGAGGCTCGGAGGCCGCCAGTACGACGCAGGAGCTGTGCACGAGAGCGCAGGCGCGGCGACGCATATAATGAAGCGGTCTGCAGGCATTTGTCAGCGTGACCGCCTCTTGCAGTAGTACTGTGGTAGCTGCTGGCTTGCTGGCTGGTGGGTGAGGAGTCGCGGGCGGCTGCCGCATGCAATCGATGCCGTCGGCGGTCCAGCTGCTGCGCCCGCGCCCCTCCCTCTCTCCAAAGTGTGCGCGCGCCAAGCTGCATGATCGAAACGGCTCTATTTTCCTAGGCCAACCACCCGCCGGCGCGTCCTGCTCGACTCCTCAGTTGCTCTTTTCTCCTCCGCCCGCCGTCATTCCCACCCGCACCCCGAGCTGCCATGCGTCGCTGCTCCCCCACGCTCTGAGGCAGACGACGACGACCGCCCGCGTGCAGTGAACGGTGACTGACGATGAGCACCATCAACTCGCTCCTCAACACCGAGCCCACGCCCGAGAGCCGCCTCGACGACATGGCGCAGCCGCACTTCACCCAGACCACCACCTACGAGGCCGCCGACGCCCTCACCACCCTCGCCACGCTGGGCAGCGGCCAGCAGTACGCACCCGCCCCGACGCGCGAGTTGCCCTCGCCCACGGCCTTCTCCAACGCGCCGCGCCGCTCCAGCAGCTTTGGCTCGCACCACGCGCCCGTCGAGCCGTCACCGCCCCTCGAGCCGCCGCCAGTGCACTCGCCGACGCTCGACCAGTACCACCATGGCTCCAAGTCGCCCGAGGAGCAGAAGCGCCGCCAATCGCTGATGTCGTCGCCCGCCCCGGTGCTCGCCCCCATACAAAATTTGTCGGCGGCGTTGCACGAGCACATCGCCGACGAGACCACCCCGGCGCCGATTGGCGAGGATGTGTCTCAGACGGTGCCCCACGCCCGCTCGAGTGAGGGCGCTGACGGCAGAGACACCACCCAGCACCGTGAGCCCGCCTTTGTGCGCGACGAGCCCACGACCTCACAGATCCGCAAGCCCGAGTCTGCGGGCGCCACACCAATCCACACATCAAACTCACTCCCCACCATCAAAGATGAGCCGTCAGGCACGCCGCGCGAGTCAACGCCCGCTACTGCACTGGAGCGGCAAAACTCGACCGCCGCCGAGAACATGGACCACGACACGCTCAAGGCGCTGGAGATTGCAAAACAAGCCGACCTTGGCCTGCGGAACAAGAGAACAGCAAGCGTGGCAGACAGCCTCCCCTCACCCATTGATTCCAAAGCACCGGCACAGCCATCCAAGAAGCGGCCCGCGCCGTCCTCAGCACCAGCCGTCAAGAAGAAGGGCACCGCCAAGGCCATGAAGCCGCCCAAGAAACGCAAAATCGACCCCGAAGACCCCAATGGACGCTCCGTCACGCCCACCGCACGCACAAAACACTCGACCAGCAAGAGCAAAAAGGGCTCGCAAGCTGGCACCCCCGGCCTCGAATCGTCCCCGGCGCCCGACAACTCGTCACAGGTGCACGGCTCAGACGACGACGGCGAGTCCTCCGAAGACCATAACCTCTACTGCATCTGCAAGAAGCCGGACAACCACAGGTGGATGATTGGCTGCGACGGCGGCTGCGACGACTGGTTCCATGGAGACTGCATCAACATGAAGCAGGCCGACGAAGAGCTGGTGGACAAGTTCATTTGCCCGCAGTGCGAGGACGCCGGGAAGGGCCACACCACATGGAAGCCCATGTGCCGGCGAGACGGCTGTCGGAAACCTGCGCGGCTAGTCAAGGACCGAGAGAGCAAATACTGCTCCGACGCCTGCGGCACGCTCTTCATGACGGAGCAGCTGCAACGAACGGCTGGCGCAAAGGGTGCAAAAGACAAGTCGAAGAAGGCGAAGAAGAAGGATGGAAAGAAGGACGAGGTCGAGGTCGAGGAGGAAGAGCCCACACCGCTTGGTGGCGTGCTACGAGCAAAAGACCTCAAGGCGCTCGTCGACGCGTCACCCAACATCCAGGCTTTCAAGAACCTCGGCACCGGCGTCCTCACACCTCCACAGACTGCTTCGCCCAACCGCATATCGTTCGACAGCGTCGACGGCTTCGCCCTGACCGCCGGCGAGACTGAACGACTCAACGCGCTGCACAACGAGAAGTCGCAACTCAAGGACCGGCTGGAGGTGCTCAAGGACCGCGAAAAATTCGTCAGCATGGCCAAAGAGCAAGCCGGCCGCGTCGCCGAGCGCGAGAAGATCAAGATCAAAGAATTCTGCGGCTACGACTCCCGCCTCTCCTGGTCCGACGCCGAATTCCTCCACTGGCGCAACGGCAAACACGGCCGCGCCGCCTTCAAATTCAGCACCCTCTCCCCCACACCGGAACAAATCTCGTCCATGCAGCCCCCCGCCGCCACAACCAATGGCGCCGCCTCACCCATCGACACAAAGGAATCCGTCTGTCTGAAGAAACGCTGCCCGAAACACCCGCAGTGGCAGAAACTCAATCTCCAAGACGCCCGCTTCGAAGAGCTCGAGGTCGTCGAGGCGATTCGCGAGTGTGAAAAGGAAGAAAAGAGTGTAAGGGAACGCGCGAGGAGGAGGGGTGCCAAGGATCTTATGGCGCGGGAGTTGACGGCTGGGGATGGGGAGAGTGGGGAGAGGAATCGAGAGGGGTGGGTTGAGGTTGTTGCGTCGTGATGATGGTGTGATGGGTGGTGGGATTTGGCGGAGGGGGAGTGGGAAAGGGGGTGAGGGAATGGGGGAGTGGGAGGGTGGAAGGGAGGGAGGTGTGGTTGAAGGTTTGAGGAAAAGAAATAAGCTTGGATAAAGGCATATACCCCGTTTTTTTACATCGCTTTTTTGCATGGTTTTGAGTTTTGTGGCGTATGGAGGTGGACAAAATAGCATGGATTCAACTCATCTTCGGTTCGGTTCGGTTTGGTCTGGCTTTGGCTTCGGCTTCGGTTCTCGGGTAGGTATATTATGATGAGAGGATACGATATTGTTAGTTTATGGTATGATATGCTAATACTACACACTACTATCGCTGTCGATTTTGGGGTGAGCCGATGATGTCATGTCATCTTGACTTGTCATGAATTAAATCGCAATTACATAGCCGGCTTTCTTCAAAAACAAGTTACATATTTGTGAAGCTCAGCGCGGTATCAAAAACATAAGTCCGGTTGTACAGTGCCTTGTTTAATGGGCGTGGAAAGTAAGTATGCGGAATCGATGATGATTTTATGGGCTTGCGATCGTGTCTGTTCGTATGCGTAGTGGTGAGGTAGAGGGGGTATAAATCCTACTCCAGGTTATGATTAGCTTGCCTACTTTCCTTGTCTATCAATTTCTTCCAAATCCGATTTCGAAAATATGCTCAACCATCAACATATGTGTGCTTGTGTGGCTCGCTCCCGGTCCAGGAATATTATTCAAAGATGGCAATGTGCGTGAAATGGTGTACGCTGCCGCTCGCTACCTTTTCACGTGTTGTCCAGATTGGCTGTCTGAGAGATATATGACCGTCTGATACGAGGTGGTGCATATGGATGTATGTGCAGTTCAAAATCAAAACAAAACACCCCAAAGAGATGTGTATAGTTTGTAGAGTGTCGCCTAAATATGAGCGCATATGGAGTATACATCTACAACATTTTCGATGGTGCCACGCGGTTCTTTCTTCCTCAAACACTCTTGATTTGACCATGAAAGGGTAATTATGTGCCGGAAGTTCTTGCGGCCGTGCAATATGTTTGAGCGGAAGATTCAGAGGACTAGGAAATGCTTCCTTGCCGAATCTATGCCTGGGAGACGGAGACATGAGCAAGGTTTTGGAGCTCGGCGTGGCGTGCTACTTCCTATGAAGCGCGTGTTTAGATTTCTGTTGCACGGGGCTAGGAGTGTGGTATAAATCTCTCTCGTGGTTGGGCTGGCTTGCTTACTTGTGAATCTAAATTTCATGGCAGGTTCTTGGGGAGTACAAATGACGGTGGATCAGATTTATGTTGCGTGTTACAAAAGCGAGCACACCATCGCGCATGTTGCGTGGATCGATATGACTAGGAAGAGACTTTTGAAAGAAGGGCTTTGAACAAGTTGAATACGTGGGCTGTGATTTCTAAATAGATACGAGTGCTATCGACGTCACATGGTATGGCAAGATTGGCGGTGGGTGATGGGTGAGAGTATATAATCCACTCGCCGTAACTGCGTCTTCTCTTCTTCATCAAACTCTCAGCTTATATCGTACTTCTTCAAAATCTATAGAGACAACTTAAATGATCTTCTGGAGAAAGACGACTCAAAAGTAATGTCCTACAACCATATGAACAAGGAGCTGTACTGCAACAAATGAAAAGACATGGCAGCCATGACGCGTATTCTCAACGGAGGGCCGGATAAGGAGGTGCTAGTTGGAACTCAATTGAGATTGCTACGTAGCCTATGACATGAATCGAAAGGCGTCGCGTTTCGTTTCATGAGCTCAGGCATTTAGGATCTAGGGGTATAAATTCCCTCGCCGTCCTTCCTTCCTCCGCAAACATTCAACTCAATTTCTCAGAAACACAGCACTCGATAAAGGTGCGATTGAGCGATCTATGTGCGCGTATATCAAAAGGCAAGATCATCCCTCGATGTTGTGCTGACGGGCCTCTGGGCTCTAAGACGATGGTTTCGAGAGACAAAGGTAAAGTGCTTCCGGGACGCCGGGACGGTACTTTTTTTTTTGAATGGGATCATGGGGCAGCTACCAAAGAAGTATGACGTAGTACAACAATGTGTCGCTGTGCGGGTGCTTGTGGTACGTTGCTAGAGACGGGGTATATAAGCCTGTCTCCACTCGGTTTCGTTGAGCATTCTTTCTACATTTCGTATATTGTGTTTTCAAAATAGCTAGTAAGGGTAGAACATGTCCAGCGGAAGGAAGTACAAGACTTATTATATGATGGTGTGCTTGTGCTAGGCTCAAATCGAAATGAAAGTTGATTGGTGCGACTGCATGTTGCTGTTTTGGCCGCTCCAAAAACATTACCCATGATTTGGCCCTACTCATTTTGTATTTGTGAGCAAATATTGGTGGAATATGTCATTGCGTTCCAATGATTACCTAGTGAGCAATTGAGGACGTATAAATATCCTCATCTCTTGCATAACTTATTAAGACTACTATTCCTATCAAGAAAGAATAACCATGGCTATATATGTGGAAAACCAAATGGAATTTCTGGTTCACGATGGGTGGTACTCTGGTTTGCCTCCGAAAGGAAGGGTGCTTGGGAGCGCATTAAATTAATGGAAGTCGTTCGATTAAACTAGTCAATTCCAGCGCGCGTGGATTTGGAAGAAACACACATCCATGGGATTTTGCGGCGCCCGTGTCTCCAAGCCAGGGACAATGATGCAGTAATAGTATAAATTGTTGGCTCAACTTCATCTTGAGATACTCTCAATTCGCTCACAGCAGCGGAAAACTTCCAGCAATCTATTCCAGTATTATCATATCCAAAATTGACAGCGGAACACCTCATGTGCCTGGCTCGAGATTGTTTATCTGTCTTTAAATAACGTGTGTGACTCTGATGATGACAGACAGCTCATGGGCAGTTCTAGACGCCTCTCAGATTCATCAGTGGTTTTTCGAGCAAACTGCCCGACCCTATGTACAACCTCCTACATATATTTACGTCACTCTGAGCACTTCAAAAGACAACGTCGGTGCATCAATGACTGTGCCTCATCGAGAGACACAATATATGGATACCGTTATAAAACTTGGCCGGTCCCAATCCTTATTGTTCAACCACGACTTGTGATCATCCTTTCAAATCCGAACGCAAGGAAACCATGTCCGCGAAAGGTATCAGGCGATTATTATGCAAGTGAATTTGCGCCAAAGACGTTGCGAACTTGCTCAGATTGGTTGACGCTGAGCTTCAGAATGGTAAATCCGAAGCCGATCCCCAAAATTGGTATGTGATGCAGACGTCCTCGAAGATTGCATGGTGTACCTAGGTATTAAGATACATACGATACCGGATCAGGAGTCTAATCCTAGTCCTTAGCATCATGAGTCCCTAAGAAAGCAAACAGATCTAAGCGCCAGGAGAAGTATCAGGTATGCCTCAACTCTTCTTCTCAGCGGTCTCTGAGATCACCTATTCTGCATTCCTTTACTATGGCCTTGAGCTCCATAATTACGTGTTTATCGTCTCATAACTGGCGGTAGTCCAATTGAGGAATGGCGCACTTCGTTGGTCCTTTTCGTGGTACTTGTTGCATTGCCCTAGCTCAGGAGTCTCACAAATCGAACGAATGTGCCGTCGTACCTTGCTGATGTCATTTTGACTTTCAAGCTCCACACCGTGCATTGTTTCAAGACATAAGATGTTACAAGTATCCGAAATCATTGAAAAGCGTCTTTATGTCTAGAGCTTTTGCGTGAATTGCAAATCGTTGCATCTTTGTTGCATGTCGCGTCGCGAAGGTCATTCTTGTAGTGTGAACTACATGTGATTTTGAGCGGGACCCCATCGAGTTACGTGCTGACCCTAAACGTTATAAAACGGCTTCACTGGCTCGACTCTTTTCCTTTCCTTATACTTCCATCTTCCACGCTGATGAACAAATTCACATGAGAACAACCCATGTTTCGAGAGATCCACGGTGATTACGACGATGAAGATTCTCGAGGCGGCTGCTCAAGGTACGTGTCAAGAACGTTGCTAGTCTGTTCTCACGTTATTTAGCATGAGTTGAGACCTCCAAAGGTGGCCGAGGCCGCAGAAAGTTCCGTGTCTCCGCACGAGGCAGATTTTGACTGGCTATTCAACGCAACACTAGGCGTGTCACAATACACGAGAAGTCGGCATCATATATTGCTATATTAAAAGGGCCTTGTAACATTTCTCTCATGAGAAACTTGCCTAGAAATCAAATAAGCGCGATAGACCATACTCAGGTGTGATGGGTAGAAAGTTTTTCGAAGCTGAAACTCAACTCCTTCTCCAGGATTACCATCATGACGAAAAATACCATTCCAAAAACCTGTGAGCGCGTCCGGGACTTCTCTGTGGCGTTGAAATAGTTCTGGCTACTCACCGAAGTGATGCTCAGACTTTGCACTCAGTGACATCAGCGAAATGTCCGGGCAACAAACAAGAGTGCAGCTTACAATAAAGCAGACCTTGTGTGAAGAAGCACAAAAGGAGATCAAAATACTCTCATCCCGTCTCCATGACTAAACACCTCAAAATCGGCCTTGAAAGCAATGAAATTGTGTGCCCAGCGATCTGCTGCCATCAAAAACCTGTACGATACCTTCAATAAGTGCGGGCACAGTATATATACTACTCGCGCGGTCTCTCCTGCTCTACTCTAGCACATCACAAGCCTTGAGCCACAAAGCTAGAACTGGAGACAGGACATTCACATGAGAAAAAAAGCAACAGCACTGAATTCAAATACTCCTTGCAAGTGCTTACGTTTAGAAATGCGGTGGTTCGTGGACAATGTCTACAGAAAGTAGTCACCTGTAACGATGGGTTCTCACATGCTGAATTTATCGCGCACATCACAGAGACGGATCATGATAACGTGAATTGGTAGGCCGAGGTACATTGTCGGCACACACGGGCGGAAGACGGCTAAACCTTCAGCTCATCTTCAAATGAATATGCCTAGCCAGTCTACTTGTATTCGTAGTCATGATTCTACTACAAAGAAATGTACTTCTGGAAGCGCGATGAGATTGGAGTATGAGAACGCTCAAGAGACGTTCGAAGTACTGCAATAAACTTTGTATAATTGCGAA
>BCLK01000370.1:0-29378 GCA_001748405.1 Paraphoma sp. B47-9 | reverse complement strand
GAGATAGGACAAAGTCCATGTCTTTTCCTACGTCGGAAAGGCAATACATCACGTAATGAATGAATGCCACGTACTCAGTTTCTACTTCCAGAGTGATCTGCAAATCATACGAGTGAGGAGCCCTTCTTTGTGCTTGATTGAACTCGAAATGGGTCATGTCATGTCGGCATTCGTGCGCACTCCAGGCTGTGCATAGCATAGGTGGCATATAACAATGAGTGAGGCAGGTGTCTTATGTCCGGCACTTGGGCGCTATTTGATCAAAATTTTGACAGATGCCTTTGTCTCCTTGAAGTCACAGTAAAGTTTTCAGTATAAGAGGGCCTCCGGGTCTCACTTGCTGTACACCAACTTTCAAGCCCCCCACTCATTCCCCAAATAGATAAACAGGATGCTCGATATTCCAAAGCTCACCATCGAGTGTCTATGTTCCAAATTGACACGGAAGCAACGGACGTTTACCATACGTCGCAAAATGTTTTCTTCAACTACTCACGGCGGGACCTTCATGGTACACTACTTCTTACCTCCGTGACTGCTTCCCTTCTACTCCACCCAATTGCAAGCTCAAGAACAAAAGTGAAGCAATCACTGACGATGTGCGCGCCCTCGAGTTACCCCAAAAGAGAGAAGAGGGCTGCTATGCTCTGTCTGCAGCTCGAAAGCCCCGACCACGCAAATGTACTCGCAGCCGTCAATAAGTTGATTTTGATTCCGCGGATAGTTGTCAGAAGCTTCGAAATTACCAGAGATTTCTGCCCAGGTTCTGATGTTTTCAAAAGATCCTGGCGGTGCGCATGAGCGAAGCTGTGCTTTCCGCCCCCGTTTGCTGAGTCGCCGTGCTTACCACAGCCACTTTTGCAATAGCAGCATTTCGAAACAGTCTGAGCTTTTAGAAACCTCAAAACCTTGGGAGGCGCTTTCGAGGGACTTGGCGTCATGTCTGCACTACATGGTGTGCGAACTTAGGCAGAGCGGAATCGTTCCTCATCAGCTTCGTTGTAAGCATAGTCTCAAAAAGTCCGCAAGAGAACTGGGTGTCTGGGCGCGTGGCGGAGGTGACCACGTTCGCTTTATTCTGTCTCCTCAGATGTGAACCATGATTGTCTTCTACCTGTAGATCCTGCAGTGGCATGTCGCGACGTGATGGTCAGTGAGCGGCGAGCGCGAGAAGTCGCACTTAGCGAACCGCGATGACACGCAAGTTGACGAGACTGAGAATTTGAGGGAAACAGCGACCTCGAAATGGCGATGAACATTAATGAATCTTCGCATTGCCCGCAAATGCGGAAGGAAGTGTGACTGTAGAGCGATGACAGGTGAGGGTAGCGAAAGGGCAACACAGTACTCTGCTCAAATCGCGCGGAAGTTGGGCAGGCGTGCCAGGGTAGTTAAGCTTGTGCCATAGGAGATGTGGAGGTGTGCGAATATTTAAGGATTGGTTAAAAACAAGGAGATGGGAGGAATGGCTAGGAGCTTGAGAGGAACTACTTGCCATATGCGGGGCTTCTTTGAGTTGATGCACGACTTAGCCAACAAATTAAATTGTCGGCAAATACCAGTGACATACTTGAACGTTTTGATCATGGTGCATTCGGAGCAACTCGACCCGGTCGTATTCATACCATCATGAGCGAGAGCCGCCACTGCGCCGTACTGGACGCGTCGTCTCTCAGTCCTCAACCATTCTGTGACCAGCAGAGCAGCTAATTCGTGATCAGTATTCACGATACGCCCGAAAGTTCACATAGAGTCTGTGATCGCCTTGGAAGTGGCAAATATCACCGATTGCCTGAGAAGTGATAATTGCCAACGCGGAGTTGAACGGCGTTAAGGGCCTCAACACTGAGGTGAGGCAGTGCCGTGTAAACCGTTCGCCGAGACTGATGTTGTTCGGCCTCATTTAACTTGTTCCAGGCCACCGAGGAAACTTTGGAAAGGGAGAATCGTGGAGTCTCGACCCAAATCCAATTTGCATGGTGTGTGCGATCGCAAAACTTGGTAGGATCAACGGCTACCACATGGCTTAGCGCCTTTGACGAGCACTTTGTGTGCAAGCGATGATGTTCGTTGAGGCTGTGCAGTGCGGAGATGGGGTTAAGGCGTGGAAGAAGGGCCTTGTTCGGAGATTTGTTAGCGTTGGGCTTAGTAACGGCGCTTTCAGCGTTGGCGATGCCTCCAAGCCAAGGCCACGATGCCAAATGAGTCGACATCGTGATACTGTTCTGAAGTGGACGCGTCCGTGCTATGAGCTTTTGAGGCTGGCTCTATCGGGGATCCCGCAAATGCAAGGCTCTTCTCCATGAACCGTCACCGCGCGCCAATTATGTACGGCCGTATTATAAGCCTAATGCTTTGTAATTCGAGCGAAATCTCATGCAGTGAACGTTTCCGGAAACTGTACGTAGTTGTAGTTGTAGACATGCGGCCGGTAAGCTGGTGGTGAGCCGGTGATGGATCTATCTGAAGAATGCTGACATGTCGTGCAGAAGATGACGTGGTGTGCAGTATGGTAGCTGCACCACAAGCACCATCATCCTCAACCTCTTGACCGCCCGCTCACATTGGCGCAAGCATGGCCATCTGAAACCGGCAGAAGTTGTTGCAGCGGGGATGATCTAAGCTTGTCATCTCATAGGTAGGGCCGAGCTTGCACAAGCGAGAGCCTGCAGGCCGGCACGTAAGGCCGCGTGGTAAGGATGGCTGCCCGGCTGCGGCGTGATGAGATGCAGGGCGATGCAGGGACGCTAACGTTAGTTGTGGCTTGCCTTCATTTCGCAATCGCGAATAACGGCTGTCACGAAGTGTCGAGACTACAACGATGGGATAGAGTATGACTGAGCTGGTGAAGGTTTGCGTCCAACACTCAAGACTTGACGCAACGTGAGAAAATGCTCTTTCCATTAGCCAGGTCGCAACGTGCAGATCGGCAGCTAGCGCGTGCGGAACTCTACCGTCAGATGTGTAATATCATCTACCACAATCTCCTCCGTCAAGCCAAGTCACCGCATGTTGGCACTCCCGCCCCTGTCTCGGAGAATACCAACGTCAAATTCAGAACTTATGATTCGCCAATGCGGTCCGCTGTTGATGTGCTCTCGCGCTCAGCCTCTGGACGGAGTACGCGTCACAGCCAAGCAACACCGGCATGCGTCCCACGACTTCGCGCAGTGCATCGCGATAAGCCATGGCGCATTCCCATAGGCCAAGGGCCTGTGAGTATCAAGCCTTATGGTGGTCATTACGCGTACCGGTAGTGTTGGCACATCTTTGACGGATGCCCAGCCTCCGCCTTGCAGTTCTCGGGTCCCCGCCCAGCCCAGATCAAGTTCGGTCAAATAACATGGCTCCGTGAATCTCAGGCACAGGCAATTCGAAAGACACCGAGCTGCAGCGACACAGCCTATTCACTATTGCAGGACGAGTTACGCGTCCAGAATTGGCGCCAGGTTTTCCAGGTTGCAAGCGTTTTAGTGCCTTGTACTTTGGGTTTCAGGATTTCTTAAAGTCCTTTGTCCTTCCCCACGAATTGACAAAGACATCCGCTCCAACTCTCCGGTTCACTTTCAATCATCTCGAAGCTAATTGGGCCTGTGGTACGCGGTCCACGTGTTTGTCAGTCAATACTCTAGGGTAGACTAGCTCGGGAACCGGAAACGCACTACACTGTCGCGCCAGGCGACTAACCCCTCTCACATCACAACAACAAGTCTTTGTTCGAGTCGAAACTCGCCATGAAGATCTCTTCGCGGACAGTGCTGTCGTCCGGGGTGCTCGCTCTCGGTAAGCATGCAGACAGGTGCAATGCAAGCAGTGTTTCTGACCTCGTACAGTGCGCGGTGCTGCAGCCCAAGTGGCAAGCGTCTGTCCTGATACAAATGTTTGCTTCAGGCTGAACATTCCTGAGAGCACTGCATCATCTGGCAGTGGAAATATCTTCTTCTCAATCTCAGCTCCTAGCTCCTACGAATGGGTAGCCCTCGGCCAGGGGCGGCAGATGTCTGGCGCTAACATGTTCCTCGTATACACAAACGCAGCCGGTACGAACGTAACGTTGTCACCAAGGACAGCAAGCGGTTACAATCCGCCAAGCTTGAACTCCAACGCCCAAGTCACCTTGTTGGAAGGCTCAGGGGTGTCTAACGGCATCATGACCGCAAACGTGAGGTGTAAGTGGCAGTACCTCCAGGGGTTCTGAAGTAGTCTAACGAGCTCGTAGGCGCCAACTGCAATAGCTGGTCTGGAGGATCCATGGACTTCACATCAACAAGCGGCAACTGGGTGTATGCATACCAGTCATCCAACGGCCCTAAGAACGACAACTCTCAGTCCGCTTCTATTCGGCAACACAACGAGCACGAAGTCTTCTCTTGGAATTTCGCAAATGCCAGGGGTGGCAACAGTGTAAACCCTCTCGTCAATGCTGCGCCATCTGGAACTGGTTCAGGAACTCCGGCTGCGACCAGTTGCATCCAGAGGAATGCTGCATCGGCGACTGCCTCTGGCGCTGGAAGCGCTGCGACACCAACGCCGTCAAGCGATGACAACGACGATGACGATAACGACTACAGCCAGTACCGCTCAAAATATGCGTCCAGCTTCGGCTCCTGGCCAACAGCCAAGCCATCCCCTCGCCCACCCACGAAGCGCCAGAATCTGCCGTTCTGTGACGAGATTTCGAACGGCAACAACGGTAACGCAAACGGCGGTATCACTACTCTCTCTAGGAGCGGCCCCGACACAGCAAAGATGCAGATCGCTCACGGTGTCCTTGCGTCTCTCGCTTTCGTTGGTTTCTTCCCCATGGGTGCCATCGCAATTCGCCTAGCCTCATTCCCTGGCATCGTTTGGATTCACGCCGCGTTCCAGGTCTTCGCATACCTCGTCTACATTGCCGGCTTTGGCCTGGGTGTGTACATCGCCGTCGAAGATGGCTACTTGAGCGAGCACCATGCCATCATCGGCATAGTCGTCCTCGTCATCGTCTTCTTCCAGCCCATCCTTGGATTCCTGCATCATCTTATGTTCAAGAAGTACAGCCATCGCACGTTGTGGTCATACGCACACATCTGGACAGGCCGTGCGGCTATTGCACTGGGTATTGTGAATGGTGGTCTAGGCCTGAAACTTGCCGGCAGCTCTCAAGGATCCAAGATCGCATATGGTGTTTGCGCTGGACTTGTCGGAGTGGTATGGATCGCCTCGATGGTGCTTGGCGAGCGGAAGCGTAGCAAGGCGCTCAAGACTGCGCCCCCGAAGTATACCCAAAGCCAGAAGTCCGATAGCAGTGATGCCCAGGTAGAGGCCGCACAGGTCGAGACTGCGCAGGCAGCACCGGCTGATGGGCATTATGCGCCAAAGGAGAGGTAGAGGTTTCCTTTGTTCTAGTCGTCGGTCTTTCAAAGTAGATTTTTTTTTGTATGATTAGGAGTCGTAGTAAATTGTAAAAATAAGCTATAATCAGCAATACGCAAGCATCGCATCCACAGTGACTCCCAATATGGTTGTTGTAGAACTATAAGATCACTGTTGGACGTGTTCTCGTTTCGACAACTGTCATGAGAAATACAGCCTGCAGCGAGAGCAACTAGCAAATTTGGTCGTGTCGAAGATCATCCTGTGTAGAGCGTCCAGAGTCGCACCAGCTTCACAACTCTGCTCCCTCCACTGTAGCCATGTACATAGGATTCGGGTTCCTATTTGAAATTCTGCTGAAGAGCCATCACGGCTTGTTCAAGTTGCTGTATCCGTGAATCTTTTTCTCGTTCTCCTGTCGTAGTCGCTTGATCGCAGCATGTATATCTTCGTCACCACTATCTGAGGGGACTAAACCTGCGACTCGTTTCGGCTTGAGATGCTTGTGTCTTGTTTTGGTAGGTCTGAAAGCTGATTGGACTGGGTTTCAAGGGCTATCGTCTTGCTGAGCGCGACACTCGCTTTAACAGCTATCTTCTGGCCTGGTCTCTCTTTACGTCATTAACTATGCTCTTTGTTCTCCTGCTATGCGGAGCCTAGACTTCGCAGTAGAATAAGTTAACTTGCGATTGTTGCGGAGCGAGACAAGGTGCGTTTTTTATATATATTTTGCTAGAAAATCTGAGACGTCTTGCTCTTGAGTACTTGAAGACGTGATTTTGCGACGCGATTGGTGGTGTTGTCTTCAGATACAGTGTACATGAATCGCCTACAAGGTTGCTTCCTTAGGGACACTTCCTGTGTTGAAGTTTTAAATAAGCGCTTAGGAGTGCTTGGCCAGTTGGTAGCATCATCATATCGGACGTATCGGTGTTTTGTTTCATGTCTTAGCGAGCTGTTGAGCTCGTATCTCAGTGCTCTTGACGTTCTAGGTTCGTGTAGACTTTGGACTGTCGCTACTTCTGGCGTTGGTGACCGGCCAATGGCAGATCTCATGGCTGCTTGCGCAGTGGCGGCACCGCGCATGCCTCTTGTTCGTGCGGTGCCTCCGGTCATCTGTGCTGGTGCTGGCGACTCTAATACAGAGTCGTCGCTATCAGACTCGTCTGAGCTGCCTTCAGCACCACGTCCGCGGCGTCCCTCGCGTACTTTCCGAGTCGCTTTGAAGAGATGGCTATTCTCAAGCGACTCCGCAGCTCCTGATAGGGCGTGCATCTCGTGTGCTTGCGGGCTAGCGAAGTTCATCTGTGAGCCGGGCGTGCGTCCCATGGTTGTGCGCTGCCTCCTTAGTGTTAGTTCTTCGCCCTCGGGGTACTCATTTGTATGTGTGTGAGTTGACGCAGAGTTCTCGACGAGTTCTGAGTACTCCATTGTATCACGTCGAGATACCAAGCCGTGCGCGTCCACTGAAGTGCTCGTCCTACGGTGCACGCGACGGATGTGCTCAGCAAGGTTCTCCTTCCGCGTAAAGCCGGCGCCAGAGCTACGCTTGCACTCTGTAAACGGACAGAAACTCCTAGGACCGCCGTGTTTTTTGTGTACCTCGCGCTCGTGGCGCAAGAGACCGCCGCTATATGTGAAACCTTGCAGCTTCTCACAGCCCTTGGTGAGGCACTTGTAGGGCCGGTCATGCTTGTCCATATGCTTGCTGTGTATACAAGTCAGTTGGTGCTCTTATGTCAAATACACCCTTACTTACCTCCATTCATCTTTACGGTCAAATATAAGGCCTGTGCATTCCTTGTGCTTGCAGATCATCTTTGCTTCGTGATTGCGAGGTGGCTCTTCAGCACGCACATATGAGTAAAACAGACCGTGCTCATCTGGCGAGGAATCGTCTTCAGATAGCTGTCTTAATGCCAGAACCGGCGAGCGGGGTAGACGCCGCGAGCGGGGCTGTGACATGCTCACAGGACTGGGCATAATACTGGGTGGAGCCCTGGGTGGAGGTATTCTTGAGCGTTTGTTCGACCGGCCATTTGGCTTCTGGTTTCCCCCAGTTGGAATTCGTTCAGCGGCAAGAGGTCCATCGTCAGTCGCCATAGGCAATACATGAGCCGACCGACAGGATCGGCAGTAAAGCCACTTGCCCGCTGTAGTAACAAGCTAGCTTATGCCGTGAGACGATTTCTCGAACGCAACGGGGCTGAAGTTTGGAAGGTTTACTTCTCAACGGAATGTCGCATGCGAAGTTGGAGAGATACCTATGATCGATTATTCGGATTGTTGTCGCGAGGTTAACTTTGGTCTGGCAAAGCTTGGATGCGAGATTCTTTGAGGTTTGAGGTTGAAGTTCTTACGAGGCTGTGCACATATGCGCCTTTGGAGGGAAATCTTGGCCGGCGAATCAGCTTCCCATCTGGGCAGTTCAATCAGAGCGCCCAGATCGGGTGAACGTCCCGCGAAACACCACTATCTCAACCTCAACATGAGGTTATTGTAACAGCTACAATAGCTAGTATCGCGAGATCTTATATAGGCGTTGTCGCATAGCATATACAAGCAACTTGTATCATTTATATTCACGTGTAGGCTTGATTTGACAGTCAAACGTTCACGTGCGGGCGCGAGGGCTCAAGCGACTTTTGTGCACGATAGCCGGTTTCTTCGTTCTTGCGATTCGATTGCTGCAATTGCATCATCAGTTACAATCATGTTGGCTGAATTGGTGTATGTGGTGTTGAAGTTGTAGAACTAATGTACCAGTAGAGCTTTGGTGTTCGACGGGGCGTTGAACGCCCGTCGTACTCGTTTTTGCCCCACCACCATGACCAAGCTTGACAACAACACACGGCACATCGAATCATCCGAAGATAAGACGGCATATTTTGGCGTCCTTGCTTGGTCTAGTGAACACCTCTGGTAGAGTGCAAAGCCCAATACCTCTAGTTCGCAAATGCTACAACAGCAGAACCAAACTGTGCGTATGCCTGATGGAAATGCCGCTGTCACTGAGAAGAGGCACAACATAGCTTGGAAGTATGACGGCTACCAAGCTTTCAGTAAATGGATGGCCTCAGACGATGATTTCTTCATACTCCGTAGATTTGAAAACGCAAACGCGCGAGTCCTTCTGTGGATGCAACATCAGATCGCAAAGAAAGAAGCTCGCTTGGGAGAGCTACACGATATCATCGAAAAGTCACCGCTCGATAAATGTTTGCGAAATGACAGCTTCGACTGGGATGCAGAGTATCTCAAGGAGAGGGATGATCTGACACAAGATTTATCCGATTTGCTGCTAAAATACAGTCAGTATCTCAATATTTGGTATGTGATTCAAAGGTTTGCACTAAGACTGTCTAGATCGAAGCATAGAGGCTTTCAGCAAAATCCGCGCTCGACCATTAGCGGATAAACGCCAGGTCGCGAACATACGAAATTGGCTACATGACAAAGAAGGAGACTATCGAAATGCCATTGCAGTGGAGGAAACATCGGCTTATTGCAGTCCTGAAAACACAAGCGATTTGATAACAATCGGCTCACGCGTCCGCCCTCCACTAGGCCAATGGCTGGAGGCATGCTCGCTATTGCATGTGTCGAAGTTGTTCCGAGCGAAATACATTGAGGGCAAACATGTTGAGTCCGAAACAACGGCGTACTTTAGAAATGCGAGGTTTGAGGGATTCACGAACTTGAGCATCATTTTTGGGGGACTCATCATGCTGCTGGCACCAATGTGGTGGTTGGAATTCGTCTCAAACAGCAAGAAGCGACTGGCGATCATTACAGCGTTTCTCGTAGTCTTTATCCTGGCGATGGCGACTGCGACTGTTAACAGGCCATTCGAGGTGGTCGCGGCAACTGCAGCGTACGCAGCTGTCTTGATGGTGTTCATGCAAATCGATGAGAAGAAATGACGGGATGAGGGCAAGAAATAGAGTTATATCGTCGAATGTTGGGGAATGCAATGTCGCACAAGTGGAGTGGGCAAGCACGTGACTCGGGCGCTAAGACTTTAGTGCGGCGCTTTCGTGGGGTCGAGATGAATTCGCGGTTGCCGTCCAACGAAACGGCGCCCATCAACAAACACGCGCCAATCTTCCTCCACCACCCACGACGGCAGCAGCACACGCCATCATTGCACTTTTGACATCTTTTCTCGGGCATCTAGACTGACACTAAAAAAAAGCGCTTCATCCACCCCGTCACGATGGGAGAGTCAAGGTACGACAAGGAGGGGCTCAGGCACCGAATGCCAACTTTTCGCGCGGCGAGACCGCCACAGCAGGACACGCGCTGACTACGTCCTGTGTGCAGACAAGAACTCGTTGCTTGGTTAAACAACCTCCTCCAGCTCAACATCACCAAGGTAGAGCAATGCGGAACCGGGTACGTACACCAGTGGAGCGGGCGCAAGCTGTTCTCCTACCACCATCAGCGGTAATGTGTGCTAACCCGTCCCCAGAGCGGCGCTATGCCAGATATTCGACAGCATCTTCTGTAAGCTACCCAATCTAGCAGAAGCCCGCAGCGACTGACAGGCCCGCAGATGACGTGCCCATGTCGCGAGTCAAGTTCAACGCCAACACCGAATATGCATACCTGCAGAATTTCAAGATATTGCAGAGTACGCGAACCCCTCCTGCCTCACAACAGGCCGCCACACACTGTACGACATGCACTGACACACTGCAGACACGTTCGCCAAACACCAGATTGACAAGCCCATTCGCGTCGAGTCTCTGGTCAAGTGCAAGATGCAGGACAACCTCGAGTTCCTTCAGTTCGTTAAGCAGTACTGGGATCAGCACTTCCCCGGCCACGAATACGACCCTGTCTCCCGTCGCAAGGGCTCGGGTGCCCTGCCCGCTACCGGTGGCTCCGCTCCTCGTGCCGCCCCCTCCGCCGCCCGACGAGCGCCAGTCGCCAGCAACACCGCCGCGCCGAGGACACGTACACCGCTTGCTGCTGGAGGAGGCGCCGCAAGCGCTGCGCTGCGAGAGGAGAATACACAACTCAAGGAGACGGTCTCTGGCCTGGAGCGCGAGCGAGACTTTTACTTCAGCAAGCTGCGCGACATTGAGCTGCTGATTCAGCAGGCAATGGAGGCCGACCCCGAGCTCGAAAAGGATGAGGGCCTGCTCAAGCAGATCCAGAACATCCTGTACTCCACCGAAGAGGGCTTCGAGATTCCACCAGAGGCTGAGGGCGCCGAGGAGGAGACATTCTAGGCGAACAACCTCCAGACCGCAGAAGCTATGAAGAAGCTCGAAAAAGTCGAGGCGATCCTCAACAAGGCGCAGGACCGTGTGGTCATTGTGGCTCATGAGGAATCGGCCGAAACCATCATCTGAGAGCAGAGACGTGTGCATTAGAGCGTGTGCTAGGATACCATTTCATGGGCGATTTGCCGTCCTATTTTATGACCAGTGACGAGGTGCATGGGTGGAGTTGTGCAACAGATTCGAGGTGTTAGAGGACGAGACCACAACAGTGCGCCGACCTCCAGCGTCTCGTCAACCCGCCCCACGCTAAGTAGCATAGCTTACAAGGCACAGCACAGTATCAAGATGTTTATTCCATTCCAGTGTCTCTTCTATCTCCCGCGAAAGCATTCTCCTTTAGTCAATCTCCCACGCCTAGGCTTCCCAAACCATCGCGATACGTTGCAATGTGCTCAATCCATCCTAGCCATTCCGCATGCTCTTTGCCAACATCCCAGCCAAGCCCATATCAAGCATCATATCCTCCACACTCCGCCGAAACGTAATCCAAATACTCTCATCCGAGTACACAACGCCAGATTCATTGAACCAGCTACTCGGCACACAGTCGATTTTCCGCACTATGGGGTTGACGTCCTGTGGATCATCAGATCATAGGTTATGTACGCGTGATGCGGGTGGTGTGTGGTATGTGGCCGGTGTATGTAGGGATAGTACAGGGGTGTGGTGTGGTGTGGTATGGTGTGTGTGGTAGGATTGGTATGTAAAGTGGGAGGAAAGGGAAAGGGAAGGGAAGGGGAAGGGAGGGGAAAGGGAAGGGAAAGGGAAGGGAAAGGGGGGTATTTACTTGCTTAACACAACATCCCCAACCACGTGGATATGCTTCGATAGTACATTCTGTTACGTTTGATACGGGGACGGCGTATGGTCCGCCTATGAAAATTGCATAATCAGCACAACATGCCCTTGAGCAGGTAGAGAATGTTTGGGATGCAGAGGGAGGATGGTATGGGATGGTATGGGATAGAAGGGGTAAGATGGGATAGAGGGGGGCTTACATGGTGCATCACTCCCAGATTCGACATATGGACAGCAGAAATCGGTGTATGATGGGCCGAGATAGGATTGGCAGAGGGAGAGCGTTGGATCGGGGTCTGGGGCCTGAGCGGTTGTTTGGGTGGTGAAGAGGAGGAAGAATGGGAGAAGGATGGAGAGGGGTGCTGGGAAGTGCATTGTTTCTAAATTGAGGTTTTTGGTTTGAGATGTTGGAATGCAGATTGAGGTGGTTGATCTATGAGATGGAAGAGTTGTAGAAGTTAGATTGGACGTTGGGAGGTACTTATAAGGTCTGGACTTGCTGATGCGAAGGGGTGCTTGTTGGACATGACGTTTGTGACGAGACGGGTCTTGTGTGGATGGGATACGCGGGTAAAGCGGGTTGTGAGAGTGTGATGAAGGATGTAACGCGGATGTGCCGGGGCGGTTGAGCAATATGTGGGACGGTTGCAGTTGCTGAGGGCATAGTATACGAGGTTTTGTGCCATCTTAGATGAGGCGTAGATAGCATTGGGACATAATTGCCATTTGGAAAGCCGATAGTACGTGAGATGTTGCAGATGGCAGCGTGTGGATGTCGAGAGGCGACGGGTGCGACCTTGTTGATGAGTCAAGTTGAGAAGTGTCAGTGGGGAAGACGTTTGTTGACATAGTGCAGATTCACTTGAATAGAGGAGCAGATGGATGATCCAATTACTTGCACATCATTATATGTGCAGTATGTACGTGCTTGTCGTCCGCACGCCGTACTTCCAAAAGAGGGAAGTTTTATGAAGTGTTGATTAAAGTGGGGTCTGGAACACTAATGGCTGCAAATGGGTCCACCATCTGCTCTTGGTCTTCTCGAAATATTACGTTTGACCTACAGGCCTCGTTTCAGCCGTGGTGGGTGCTCTAGGCTGTGCTCGAGATGCTGCGTGGTCGGATGCACTAACCATATTCACTGATTCTTGGAGAAGAATGCACATGTTAAGGGCCATGCAGTATAATTTACACTACAATTGCTAGCTCAGAATTAGGAGGCGGCCGATATACCAACGGCGCAGCCGTGGCACATCCCCTCACACAAGTGGCTTTGCCATGTATCCATGATGGCCTTTGCCTGATTGCCGACCTTCGGAGTGGCAATCAAGCCTTTTCAAAGACAGGGAATAAGTATATCATCCGTTTTCCACCACGAAATGCAATCCTCAGGTGAGCACCGGATGTGAGGAGCTTGTATCGCAATGCCGTGAGTGGAGCGGAGGTACGGTGCATGGCTGACGCTAACTACATCGAGACGTCGCGTCGCTGCACCTCGCTGCACATCCTCAACATCGCATGCTTTGAGCTTCACCGCGAAACCAACAGCAGTTTAGCTGCTCGCTTTTGCACCAGACTCAACGAAGCATTCCGGGGTGCATGACGACTGATCATCGAAGGGAGGACCCACGTGCAGCCGCACCCCGCATTTTAGCTACCCCTCCCTGACTTCATCGCGCTGGGCTTGCGCAGGACTGGACGCGCTGGTATAAACGCGATGGCCCAGCTACTTATGATGATTCTAGTACCTCGTTCTTGTTTCGCCCCGAGCCTCTTTTTGCACTACTATCTCACATACTCGTGAATTCTTCAATTGATCATTAAATACGACTCAATTCCTCTTTGGATTATCATGGCGGAGTGGTCTGACCTCCCCGCCGCGCTAAAGGGCAGCCAGGACAAGTTCAACGAGCTCCTTCATTCAGATGGCCAATTGAAAGCCTTCACGACCTCCAATGCCATCGACAAAGAAGCAACCTTTGGCATTAAGTCCAGCGGCTCTGACAACACACTGCTTGTCACTGTCACCAATGGCAACGCCAAGGCCAGCACTGGTACACCCAAAGATGCCTTGTTCACTCTTTCCGCGCTCCCAGAGCAATGGGAACAGCATTTCCAAGCCGTGCCAAAGATGCCATATCAGAGCTACTGGGGCATGTTCGGCATGAACATCAAGCAGAAAGGCATCGAAGTCCTCGGCGACCAAACTGCCTTTGCCCATTGGACACATGTCTGGCGCCGCGTGCTCGAGCTCGCCCACGATGCGCAGTGCGGCCCCATACCCGAAGACGAACAGCAGGAGTCGGAGAACGATTACATCACGGGCAAATACGTCTACCTGGAGGCGCCCGTCTGGGGCCGAAGCAAGGTCTTCTACGAATTTTCAGGCGAGGGCAAGCAGGCAATTGTGTTCTTGCACACGGCTGGAAGCGACAGCAGACAGTATCACGGCGTTATGAACGATGCGCGGATGCGGAAGAAGTGTTCCATGTATGCCTTTGATCTTCCTGGGCATGGACGCAGCTTCCCGTCCAAGAGCTACTACCCCGGCGCGCATACGAATACTGAGGACAGCTATGTCGGCATCATTGCCGCGTTTGTGAAGGGCTTGGGAATTAGGAGGCCAATCATCTGTGGCGCGAGTATGGCTGGGCAGGTTTGTCTTGCTGTTGCCATCCGGCACAAGGAAATCGGTGCTATAGGCACGATACCTTTACAAGGGTAAGTTCTTGGTTCCGATTGTGGATACATAGAAGCTAACATTCTGTAGATCGGAATACCTCAACATGGAGCGACAATGGCACGATCGCTCGCCGTACGTTAACCAATCGCTCTTCAATCCGGAATGGATCTACGGCGTACGTAGCAGTCAGAACTATAGACTTTGCAGAATACTGATAGGATATAGATGATGTCTCCCACTGCGCCTCTCGCTAACAAGCAACTCATCTGGCATCTCTACAGTGCCCAAGCTTACGGCGTACGTTCTTCTTTTCTTTCCAACCCTTTCCATTGATCAAACAGACAATTGACTTCGAATCAGATCTTTCATGGTGATCTAGATTTCTATTTCGGCGGCTGGGACGGCCGCTCGCGCGTCGCCAGCATCGACACCCAATCCTGCCCCGTGTACATGCTCACGGGCGAATATGACTGGTCCAACACGCCCGAGATGGGTCAGGCGACCGCAGACAAGATCCCTGGCGCCAAACACAAGGCGATGCCAGATCTGGGCCATTTCCCTGCGACAGAGAACCCAGCAAAGTTTGTGCCGCATTTGATTGAGGCGATCGAGCATATTCAGAAGGTCAGGAGCGAGAGCCTGAGTACGATGAGGTTGGGTGATGGAACGGATTAGATTGGGAAAGAGTGGTGCGCAGGCATGTTACTTCCTCATTAATTCAACAGTGAACTGTTGTTTCCGTAGTGCCTCAATGTATGTTGAAATTCGTGGCTTCGCTCTTACCTAGACTTCTTCGCTGAAGTTGTCCAATTTCACGTCAGCACCTCCACTTTGCATACGGTCTTACACACAACAGCATCGTTCTCTTATACACAATTTTCATCTCTTATCATTACAGAACCCAAAGCCAATCATTCATCGTCGATCGCTATGTACATCTCTCCATACCCCACTCCTCCTCTTTCGTCCCCCGAATCCATCGCTTCACCCGTCACCGAGCAGCTCTGTCACTTATGCCGCGACGCCCTCCCGGCTCAGTGCAAAGACCTCGCTATCTATCAGTGCGCGCATGCACTCTGCGATCGCTGCATCCAATCCTGGCTGTACGGGGACCCATGGCGCATAAGGACGCATTGCCCGGCTGAGGGCTGCGGAAAAGATGTTTTCGACATCGATGGCGTTGTCCGTACTGATATCGCAAATGATGTACACGACGATGGAACTGCAGTGCAGAGATGGGAAGCTGCTGCTGCTGCGTATCCAACGCCGCCGTGCAGCTCGCCGCCGATAAGTGGCGAAGCTCAAGCGCTTTGGAGTCCCCAGGTTGGAGAATACGCTATGTACCCCAGGACACCATCTTTTAATCCATCGTTGCCGTCTAGTACTCAATCGACGACAGAAGTGTGGCTACCTGCTCTGAACGATATGGGGTTGCGCTACCTCGCAGATCACATGGCGGGGAAACTCATGCATTATATCACTGTGCCCGATGGATAGGATCCGCGGTTCTACCACCAACAGCTTGTGGAGGTGTGTTTCGAGGATATCTTGCGGCTACAGAGAGAACAGGAGGAGAGGGGCGAGGTGGTCGCGGCAGAGAATAGGTCAGATGTGTCGCCCAACGCCAGTTTCAGGACAGTCAGCCATGGTCCCAATGATTTTACACCACACCCGACCCATTATCAAGCCGAACAAAGCCACGATGAAAGCAACATCACCTGTACCAATTACCAACACATACCGCAAAACGAACAAGTATCCTCATCTATCCCCTCGCAGCACCACGCAAATTATCAAAACAACCATTCGTCACCGCACAACTATGGCCCAATAGAACCCGGCGGCACACTTCTATACTACCTAACAACTCCACACACGGGTATATCAGGCCCCATGGGCCATGAAAATATGCGAGGTATATGGCCGTACGAGTTTCCGCGCAGTTTGACACCGAGCAAAAGAGATGTCCCTATGATCGCGAGGGCTGCGGTGGCGAGGAGGAGAAGGAGGTTTCAAGTACGTCCAGAGGGCATGCCGCATATACGAGATCGTAGGACGCTGGAAAGGGATCTTGATGTGAAGGCGTTGAGGCGGAATCTGGTTTGGTGTGTTCGGAATGTGTGCTGAAGAAGTGACTGGGAGGTAAATGGGTTGAGTGGGTGATGGAGCAGCTGTGAGATGGCCACTGAAGCTCGAATATTGAGTAGTCGGGGGTGTTGTTAGACCAGTACAGTGGTTCCATTCTGCCCGCTGTGATGAATTCGGTCATTGGCATCCACGAACGAATGTCACCTCTTCCCAAAGCCGCCCAGTACTTTACTCGCCGCCGAACTAACTTTGAGCACATCACGATACGTCAAACTGACTCTCGTATCCCTTATACTCTTTCCTCCACTCCGCTCAATAACACTCCGATCACCCAAGAGGCTCCAATTCGCAACAGTCTCAGCATTCAGATTCTCATCGATCTCAATCGACGCGATACCGTGCATCAGATTGCGATATGCCTCACCAGTCGTGATGAGCAGCGATCGAGGTTCCTGGAATATCCGTGTAGGCACACTATGCGTTTCCGGGCTCTGATCACGATCCTCGTCCACGGTATTGCGCTCATCCACTTCCTCCGACGCACTTGGCTTAGGCGTGATATCCAAGCACAAACTCCCGCCCAAAGACACAGTAGCTACGACAGGCGCATACGCACTTCCATCTTCATGCGGCATGATGCCTTCGCCGGGTTTGTACTCGTTGATCAAGACATGGTTGGGCTGTTGATGGGGAGTATTGTCAAAGATACCGTATTCTTTGAAACGCTGTACCACTGGAGTGGCGAGATATGCTGGTAAAGGTGCAGCGAGAAGGGTGTTGTTTTTTGTTAGTGTTGATGGATGGGCTTGGAGGCGACGATGGGAGAGGTGTGTCCATCGTTGGGCTGGGATCTATGGGGATGTTAGCAAGTAGTACAAAGGCAATTTATGATGTCGGAGAGATTGAAACAGGGCGGTAAAGCTAAAGGTGTGTTTACGTTGAGCGTATGCTCGTTTTGGTGCTGCTTTCTTTTATTAAGCTCAATTCGACACGTACCTTCTGCAAGATTGAGGCTTCCTCTTCAACCGTGATGAAGTTTGGAATATAGTAGAAGTCTGGCGGAAGCCCCGCAATACGAAATGTCTCTAGTGCAGTCGTGTCGTCTTCAGGGACCATCGTGTCCTTTCAGTCCATGAACCTTTGGAATCGCTGACTGGATCAGAGAAGAGAAGGTGTTGTTATGCTTTCTTCAACTTTGGACTGGTGCGGAAAGTGCAAGTGTTTGTGGCGAGCAGGTGAAGGAACGCGTAATCTGCTTAGTCATCGGTCGCGCACTCACGTGGTCCATGGGATCGAGTGTTTCTGCACACACATACCCCAAGCCGAGTCAAGATAAAAAGCCCGTTGACTTTTCACTTTCACTTATTGGCACGGCATTGTCAAGTACAGTTTCGATTCGATTCGATTCTGAGGCGTTGGCGAGGGAGGAAATCATCACTCAACCTGTCTAACCCTGATCAACTACAACAACTCCTCTATATGCATACTCCAACCATGAAGCCATTCCAAGAATGCACCAAAAAAGAAATCCTATGTGCGTGTGCGGCTGTTCAATGCAATGAAACAGGAGAATATGAACAAGAATCCAGAGTTCAAATGTACGCAACGCCGGCGACCAAGCCCATGCAAAACTCGATAAATGCGAATACCAGCCTCACATCACGATGCAGCCACCAGGGCCACTTCGCGCGCGTCGGCGACGACCAATGCCACCAGTTGCTCCAGCGCCACCTTCCTCTTCGTCAGCATGCATCATCTGTGCTTCTCTCGCGCGCCTTCGTCGTCGACGTGCACCTGCGCCACCGACACCGGCTTCCTCGTTCAGCATCATCCAATCAGCCCACTTGCGCTCCAGTCGTGCGGCTGCGGCAAAGTCACCTCGAAGTACACGCTTGGTGTGCTCTTCAACGGTGGGCTGCCAGTTGTAGAAGCACTTGAGGCTGATGATCTCGCGTGGATAGGTGGCTGTCTTGTTGACAGAATTTGGAGAAGGGCGAGTGATTTCTGCGTTTCTGGATAGAACTTCGCGTACACCCGTCCATGTCACATTCGCGCAATCGTATGCAACGATACGTAGACCGACCTCTGGTCGTTCTGAGGCCTGGAGACCGCGAGCTGCGCGGTTGCGGTTGCGCATGCTAGCTGCAGCTTCTGTGAGCACGAGATCCGAGATGCGCGTGTTGTCCATTTGTAGCGAGGAGAGCTTTGAGCATGCTTTGAGCACCGGGAGCATTCCGGCATCGCCAAGGCTCTCACAGTATGAGATGCACAGATGACGAAGGTGAAGTGCGCACGGAGACTCTGCAAGCGTCTTCAAAGTCTCGTTTGTGAGATTGTCGAGCTCTTCGATGTCGAGATGTGTCAGCACTGGCAGTGTCGGGAGTAGTGCCATTAAAGAATCATCGGTCAAGCCGCCACACTTGGAGACTTGTAGACCTTCCAAAGACGGGACGTTGTCGACGAGGGTCTTCACGCCCGCGTCGGTGATACTGCGACACCGAGTGAGATCCAGGTGCTTGAGCTTGCGAGGTGGTACGATTGGGCGGTCGGTCAGAACATCAACTTCCTCGCCCATGCCTTCAATCAGAACAGCGAGGGAGTCGTCGTTGAGGCTATCGCAGTTCATCAGGACAAGTCTCTCAAGAGTGTTGCGCTTGAATAGTTCGGCCATCAAGTCAACGTCATCCCAGCCTCGGACTTCTCCAGCCCGGAGATCTCGCAGCTTCGGGCAGCCTTCGACTACCTTCTTCAAACCTCGACTGTCGATATTGTTGCACCACGAGATGTTCAGCACCTCTACGCGAGGGCAATTTGACGCTAGGATCTTCATCGCAGCATTTGTCGCACCGGCAAGACCGGAAAGGTTCACATGTACAAGGCGGCTGTTCTGGAGGAGGAAGCAATGGATGGACGTTCGGTCAATCCTACAGCCTTCCAGGGAGAAATTCTCCAGGTTCCGGCAGGCTTCGATGAAGCCGTCCTTGTTCCATTGCTCCTTCAGCTGCACGCAGCCCCTGAGGTTCAAGTCTTTGACAAAGGGGCCGGCCGAAGTTATGATGTTCACCAACGCTTTCGCGGATATGTCGCGGTAGAAGTTGCTCGTATCCAAATCGCTCCACAGCTGGCCATCGAAGCACATGACGTGCCACGACTTGGACACTCGAGAGCATCGCACGATTTCTTTCGGTTCGAGGTATCGCAGGATCTGTATGCGGATTTCGGTGGGCATTTCACCCCAGAAGCTGAAGTTTGGTCGCTTCTGGACCTTCTTCTTGACTGGGCGCGAAAAGTAGTCGCCGTCGGCTTCGATGCCGTGTCTCGAGAGCGGTCGCGCAGACGGAAGCGGGACTGAGGCCGGAATATCGGGAGTTTGCATGCGTAGACGAGTCCTTTCGTCCCAAAGAGGACTGCCCGGTGGACTATTGGCGACGGACGTGGGTGCTGTGGAGAAGCCGTTGGACAGCTCAGACGAATACGAGCTGCCGAATGAGTTGCCATAAGGCGAGCCCGGCGATGCGAGGGAGACGCATGACATTGACGCCTTTCCACCGCTTCTCAGACTGTGAGAACGCGTTCTGCTCAGGCCCGCCAGACTCGGAGACGAGCCCATCCGCTGCAGACCATTGAGCAGGCGCTGTCTGCCCTTCATCTTTGGCTTCTCGATCATGATAGCCTCGCTGGGAGGAGTTCCCGGCGGTGAGGCCGAAGCTTCGCTGGTATGCTCGACGACAATAGAGTCAATCGACAGCGGCTCCATGGTGGAGTTCATTGTATGGTACACGGCGAACGGCGGCTGCGCGTTCAGGGCGGGTGGGGAAGTTGGGACCTAAAGACGTCGCGAAGAAAGGACGAGAAGACAATTTGTCGAGAGTCAAAGTGACAGGCTCGGCATCTGGGGACGCAGCCTCTTAGGGTTCAAGCGTGGAAGCAGCGAGCCGCACGCTGACCTGGTGGTTGGGTGAGCGGTTTTTGATAGCGGTACGCTCCCCGTTCTAGAAAGGCGGGGAGATGGCCCGTGAACGCGACGGATGAGCCGAACAACGAGGCGTGGAATCGCTCGCTGATCAGCTGAAGTCACATCAACGAGAAGGGTCGGTGTTCACTGCGAGTGTGAACAGAAGCAGAACGTGTATTCGCAAACAAAGGGGACACATGCAGTACACTTCATGCTGCAGCCCAGCTCGCTATATCGACCACCTATTCCGCTATCTTATCGTCGGCAAAGCGGCTCCCGCTAGAAAGGGAAGGCCCGACGAGCCACGTGCGCCCCTCCAACGATCACCAGCACCATTTCTCTGGTCAAGCGACCGCTGAAACGTGTCGCGTGCAAAGTTGACAGTCTCCACTTGACGCTGTACAAACCGGCTGCGATTCAGGAAACGAAATGTGCTGCGTCGCTGAGCTGGTGTTGGGAGGCAAGTCTGTCGGCCGGTTCTCCACTGCGCAAAGCGATATGCAGGGACTCTTGCATCAGCATTGGGACGTCTTCTTTGCGCCTAGCCATTGCGACGCTTGCGCAAACCCACCAATCTGGGCCCCCGCCAGACAATTTCCCACTGCAGAGGCTCAGCCCAGGAACACTCTCGCCTCCAGCGGACGGCAAAACCATTCCGTTTGGCTGCCAGCCGGCCCACTTGCTTGTTGGCCCCGGATTGTGGGGATTCAGCGCAGCGCCGGCTCGTTTGGCTTGGAAAATGCAACGTTGGGCGGGCTGAGTCTCCGGCGATCGGCATCAGCATGGCGAAGGCGTGGTTTGTGCCGAGAGGACAGGCTGTCTGACCTGGGCAGCCTGAACGGTGAGGTGTGACCATGCGACGCGATAAGAAGAATGTATTGCGCCTTTGCAGTGTGCACGCGGGGTGGTTCAGACCTACCAAAGCAGCACTTCTGGTCAGATGGTATCCCCGCCTGAAACACGTTCTCATGCCTTATCTTTGGGCTCGCAGGCTGAAGCAACAAGATGTACCGTCGAACACGTCGCGCCTTGATCTCACTCCATATCAACTCACATCAGGTGAAATCAAGAGCCGCAAAAGTGGGGTGCGTCAACCCTAGAGTTCTCCGGAGCCTCACAGAGGATATGCCGAGCTTTGGACTGCTCACACCCCGAAACGTCCTCCAAGTCAAGAGTCCGCTTCTTTCTTCAGGTGCTCCGCGAATCTGCTGTGGGTCCCCTTCCAGTTCTCCTCGCACTTCCCTTTCACTGTCCCGACCAGAAGCCTGTTCGCTTTGATCTCAACGTCCTCCACCAGGCTCCACTCGCACTTCTCTGCGTCTGGTCCCTTGTCCGCATCTGCCAGGCCCTCTGTTTTCAAGCATCTCCATTTTGTTTCCTGCACCAGTCCGAGGGGCGCCTTTATAACCCATAGTATACCGTCCTCCGTATTCGTCATTTCCGCCACGAAGCTCACCGTCGAGTCCCACAGACCTTTGGGAAGGGCATGCATGTGGTCGGTCACCTTGTAACGCTTTGCATTGGGTGTGGCCTCTTCGACAGGCAGCGTCTCGTAGTGTGCGAACTCAGGGTCGAGGCGGATGAGAAGGTCGTGATCGTGCAGTTGCTTTAGCGCGCGTTCGAATGTCGTGCCCGCCGGAAGCTGTGTGACATGGTGGAGAGTCGCAGTTGAATCGAAAGCTGTGGCACATTAGTACTATCAATTGTCTATGGCTCTGTTGTTGGACTTACAGAACATGTTTGCAGGTGCACTGATCTAGATTTGACGCGGATCAGGGGCTGCCTTGGCGTTCTTCTGTGATGATGTGGTTCTACTAGGGACTCGCTTCTGCACTAGAATAGGTATGAACACTGTAGTGGTCTCCGTCGATGAGTGTGTACATAGAAAGGAGTCGATGACCGAGCTGCATGTACCATTCTGACAGCTTCGGTTTCACACAAGCGACCCCCTATATTCTACAAAGCTATCATACAGATAACGCGCAATAATTGCGTCTCTTATGCAGTCGCAAACCAATTGACAACACCCTGCCCATTAGCAATGCCGCAGACGGTCTCCCTTGATGGTCGTGTTCAACCACTGTGCTGCGGAGACGTGCATGTCCGCGCCTGCCTGATTGGCCGAGATATGACGTAGCGCGCTCCCTTGGTCGCGATCGAGCTTCATTGTTAGCTCAGGCCACCACCTTTAGTCTGAGAACCCCGCAGGGACTTGGAGGCTTCAGTGTCGCCCATCTCTCCTTCTCAATTCCTCAATCAAATCGTAAGTGACTCAAGAATGGCTACTCAAGGCTACTTCTTCAACCAGCGCACGCCCACGGGGCTGTTAATCGCGCAGACTGTTGGAATAACAGCGAGCGCGTATCTACTTGGTGAGTGCTTTGATTGAAATTGGAACCCAATTATGAATTAGTACTAATCGTAGGCTCTAGGTCAGAATGCCAGTCTGTCCTTCATTTCCGTCCCAGCTGTGATGGAGGCACCTGCACCGCTCGCCGCGAAGCAATGGCATAAAGTCCTCACCATCGGCGGTAGCTTCGGCATTCCACTGGCAATCAGCAGTGCCCTGGCCACTGCATACGTAGCCTCACAGCGTAAGAACTCGCTCTCCTCCATCTATAGCCTATGCTAAACCACCACAGAGGACCCTAGCTCCACCGCATTCAAGCTCAACCTCGCCGCGACGATCCTCCTTCCTAGTATCGTACCGTTCACCTTCCTATTCATCGTCCCGGTCAACAACAAGCTCATCGATAAGATGAATTCGCTGGCATCTGCGTCGTTGGAAGACAAGGCGATTGAAGCGAATGTTGCGGCGGGCGAGACGACGCATGCGTTGATCGATAAGTGGGCAACGCTGAATCTGGCGCGGGCGGCATTGATTGCTGGCGGTGCGATTTGCGCGGCGTTGGCGGCGGTGGATAAGAGGGAGATCGTTGGCTTCAGAGAAATTGGGCTCGCAAGTGGCGCAAACAGGATATAGGATACAACTGGGCAATCGAATGTATTGCGTGGTAAGTGAGGAAGGCAACACTACCTACCAAGTACTGTACCTTGATAGGTCCTATAGGGACACTGCTAGAGGGCTTCGCATGCGTGTGAACGTTTGGGGCAATTTTGATTATGCATTGAAGGCATCTTGATTCGTTCATACGTACCGTGACAACACTTCTACTGGCACTCGTATATATTCACGCTGCATCAATGTCACTACGTACGTGCAGCGGAGAAAACGTCACGCCCCGGGGGTTCTTGGGTCACGGGCCGGCCCGGGAGCTGGGAGCTACTGCTCTCGGTCACGTGCAATGAACTTGCAGGGATGTCAGAGTGGCCAACGAGTTGAAGTAGCCCTACCGGGAACGACTGATTTACGAGGCTTACATTGGCTTGACAAAGAACTCTCGTGCCCTATCCTTGTCAGTTTTACTATGCGAAAGGGCAGCAGCGCCTACTTCTGGACAGGAAGAAGACGAGACGACAATCACAAGCAGGGGGGCTTCTCATTCGTTCGTCGCATCCTGCCATCCTTGCGCTTCTAACCGCGTCGCCCCTCATCTTGTATATCCTGAAACCTCATATTAACGTTCTGCAATTCCTGTGCCGCTTGTATACCTCCTCTTGTCTTACGGTAGCATCCCCGGCGCCCCGCTGCTGAATTCTATTGCGCGATCCTGACGAAACACGCACGCGCCAAAGCAAACAACGACAGCAGGAAGAGCCTCGCGGCTGTGCCACAGTCTCTGAAGCCCCACACACAACATTACTCAACGTATTGCATCGCATTCATCTCAGCATTTATATTCACGACCTTAATGCCTAATTACCATGCCGCTGGACTCGAACTTAACTTTGCACCGCTGGACAAAGGAGCAATCGGATCGTCGAAAGAGAAACTCGCTGCCGGCAGAACCTGAAGTCCACGATCTGTTAGGCTTCAAAGGCGTTCCAGCAGAGCATTGTAAAGTATATGTTCGCAAGCTATGGCTAGCGGCAGAGAAGTTCAGTGGACATGCGGCGACATTCATTGCGAACAACGCGACCATGCTGCAAAGGCGCATAGCAGATGTGGTTAGCACGCTGCTCAACGACGAAGACAAGCTCCACGAGGCATTGAACGAGGATAATTTCCTCGAAGCTCAAGTGAGGTATATCCTGATCTATGATCGCATTGGTCATGAAATTTGGGGCCCAGACAACGGCGCCCCGGATTTGTTGTTTAGCAAACACGGGACGAAGAAGCCAACATGGGCGGACGATCAAGACAGGTATGACTCCAAACCAATTCCAAAGGAGCACAATCTTACAATCGCAGCATCATCTTGTATGTGCGTCAGTGGATGGCAGCTCGCTTGCAAGCTAGAATCAATATTATTGAGAAAGGAAGGCGATCGCGCCGTCCGATTCCGATTGAGGAAACTGTGCTGGAGAGTGTAGTTGAGGAAGATGAAGAAATGGAGCAAGATGAAGGAATGAAGCAAGTTGAAGAAATGGAGCAAGTTGAAGAAATGGAGCAAGTTGAAGAAATGGAGCAAGTTGAAGAAGAGGAGCAAGATGAAAAACCTATGGAGACGGTCGAAACCCCTAGCCGACCACCGAGTCCAGAGCCATCAATGACCCCACAGCCGGATAGCGTGTTATGCTTATCGTCGACCACTCCAGGCCTCGAAAACTCTAGGAGTCCGTCCACCCACACCACTGTCACCGGAACTGGCAATGACTATGAGCCATCATGTTTGCAAGTCGACTCGGTCCTGGGCAGCTTCCACGGTCCTCAAGCTGAGGTTGGTAATGACGAAGATGCCAACCATGACCTATACGAAGATGCAGTCAGATCCGAAGTATCAGACTCAGTCTTGGGGAAAAGACCGGCAACAGGAGTGTTTCCACGGCGCAAATCTCCCAGTGTCCGTATTGCGAGCTCCCCATTGCGTGCACCGCGCAGTCCTTCCAATGTCCGTATGGCAAACTCCTCATCGCGTCCACGGCGTGGTCCTTCCAATGTCCGTCCCAGTGTCCGTATTCCAAACTCCTCATTGCGTCCACCGCGCAGTCCTTCCAATGTCCGTATTGCAAACTCCTCATTGCGTCACGAACACATGCCCGAAGCTTCGCCAACACCAGAACAAGATGACGGACCAAGTGACGAAATGGTTTGGTCGCCAAACGTCCAAAGCCACAATTCTCCCATCGTCCGTAATATTCACTCTCCCTTGCGGAACGAAACCATGCTCGAAAGGTCGCCAATACTCCAACCGCACGCCGGACCAAGCAACGAAGTATTTGCATCGCCCAATTTTCCAGAACTCAATCCCCCGAGTGTCCCCATTACATACTCCCCATTGCGTCACGAACCCAGGCGCGAAACCTCGCCACTACCAGAATTTTACATGCTCGATCCAAGTGACCCAGGATCACCATCGCGAAGCATACGCAGTGAAAGCGTCCATCTCATCGATCCCGAAGCCGGCGCCCCAACCACCGACAGCCAACTCCTCTTCCAACGTCTCGACGAAATCCTCACACGCATAACCCCCTACTCCGTCATCCTAGAGCGCATTGCCCCGCTCGCCCTAAAACTCTACGCTGACCACCCATACCACCATACCCCGTCCGACTCGCAGCGCATGTTCGCCGACTGCGGCCACGCCCTGCACTGCTGGTTCGCACTGATCCGCGGCCTCAACGATACCACGGACACCTCGCAGGCTAACCGCGTTGCAGACGTCGATAGCTTGCGCTCCACGTGGGAGAAGCTGAATGCGCGCCGCGAGAAAAAGGACATGCGAGAGTGGAAGAAGAAACGCCTTGAGGCAATTGTCGCCGTCAGTCCGACGGATGTGGCGTCCTTGTCGGAGGATTTGTCGATTATTCTCCAGGCGTTGATTGACCCGTTGCAAGACCCGAATTGGGGGTTTCCGGGCACGTTGTTGATGAGGCTTAGGGGGTTTAATCGCGATTTGTTGGAGACTTATGGCGTGTTTGAGGTGTATACTGTTGTGGAGGCTTGATCCATGTAGGGAAGTGGAGATCGGGTGCAATATGGGTATGGCATTTTAGTGGTATACATGACGGTGTGATTCGGGAATGGATGGGATCTTTTTGGTTTTTTGTGGGGTTGTTTAGAGAGACGAAGTGGGATGGTCGTACCTACCGAGCGGCAAAGGACATTCTTTTCACGGTCAACTTTGACAATTGAAGATCCATCGCACACGATTTCTCCTATCCTGTGTGGGTTACGAAAGGATACTATTAAGGCAAGATGTATTCGGCCGTGTGGTTTTGCTATTCGGCCGTGCACCCAACAACTGAGAGTCACTACATACTTCCAATAACCTAGGCTGAATGTACTCACATTCTACTAGAAATAAAGAGTTCTAGTTGTCTAGAGGCTTTCAAGTATCTATTAGTGCTATGCTAGACGGTTAGATAGATGCGGAGACTTCCAGGCACTGCTAAGCGATGACACCCGGCCGAATAGCAAAGGCGAGCGGCCGAATATATTTTGCCTACTATGATGGTATACTCACAGGACACGACTGATAAGTCATAATCTCGCTATTCCTCATTCTCGCTGCCTTTGTGTGGGACATTCACTATTGCTGTCGTCCAAAATTTCGGCAATGAAAGCTTGAGCCTGCGATAGCATACTTTACTTGCTTTATCCTACCAGACTACCTTTTACACTATACTACCTAACGGCCTGAACACTGCAACACTATTTTAGTCGATTAGCAGGGATTGACTCAAAGAACGCTCTCTGCTCGTAGGAGAGCATAGGTGGACCATGGTGTGTTTCGGGCTGTAGTAGTAGGTGTGATACAATAGGCAGTGGGAGGCACTAGTACTGAGTATCGTATTATAGCTAAGGCTGATAACTGATGGAAGAACCTGGCACCTGTTTTGGCGTTGCATCACGTGAGGCCGCCAGCCTTGCGCTAGGTATCACAACATGTAGCAAGATTACATTTCCTTCAGTCTCGGATAACCTGTCGGCCCTCTGAACCTCTCGGACTCGAATAGTATAGGAGCTTTTGGTTGCGTTCTCGAGATAGCCAATCTTCAGTGTCTTGTTTCACGAGAAGATGCGCGGAGTCGAGACAATGTTTCCCTTCTTGAAAGCATGGAGAGCAGACGTCAAAATTACCCAGACTGCAGGTTATGCAGTGGTATCTATACCGACTCAGGGATTTTCGACAAATATCGCAAAGACCTTGTCCTGCGTAAGTCCGATGTACATCTTCCAATCGCGTGAACGACCTTTTGCCGCCAGCACTGTGCGAGCGTCTTGTGCTAGTACGCGTGCTGAAATCCTGCTCCTGTGTGCCACCGGAAATTTCGTTGGCCCCAGGAAACATGCGCAATAGCTTCCATGCGTGTGGTCTCTGTTCCGGCCTCTCCTGGCGACACAGCCTGATGATATCCTCCAAATACTGGGGAGTGCCTTCCAAAGATTGTGGCAAGGCGATTGGATCCACATGAGCTGCAAGACATGGAACAGTTGAGGGGTTGCTGCAATGTGCTAGTAGACAAAAGTTATGGGCTCCGAATTGGTCCGCTTCTCGCATAAGATGCCATAGCAAAAGACCAAGCTGGAAGATGTCAAATTTGGTATCCACGTGCCCATTGCTTAGCTCGTATATTTCATTTCGATACTCCGGAGGGGTCAAGCCGTAGTTTCGGTGGACACTCGGGTGACTGGCATGTGAAAGGCCTTGGACTACGACGTCGTCATCGCTGTCAACACAAACAACAAAAGAATACGTGCGCAGTCCGCAGATGGTGGAGTTAAGAGCATGAAACGCGGCAACACCACGAACAATTTGCTCTGCCCATTTGATTTTCCTTTCCCAGGTGACAGGCTGCCGCTCTCGGCGATGATTCGCTATCAGCGTGAACAGTGGGCCTTTGGTGGGCAATTCGCCGAGGATGCCTTTGAGCAAGCGCGATTTGGAATCCAGGACAACACCAACAAGTTGTGATGTAAAGGGAACTTTTCGTAAAGCGATCATGGTTTGAAGTCGGCGCCATGAGACGTCCAAACCCCACGAACCAGCAAAAACTGGACGGTACCAATGCCAATGGCACTTGACGTTGGCAACAAACCACGTCGCCTCTGCGGATGCGATCACAATCTCATCCTCCAGGTAGGTGGGTATATCTTGGTAACGCAGGAGGTCTGTTAGATGCTGCAGCTGACAGCGGTGGTCAGCGTCCAAATTCATCAACACCGTCGTCACTCTGGGTGAACAATTGAGGTTCGACGTTGAGACAGGAGCTCCTTCGATGTCGATCTCCATATTATAGCGTAAATCATTGTTCACCATTGCATGCGTGTGAACGAGCGATTCTACCTCTTTTGGGAGTTCGTACCACCCAATCCACGATGCTGCCATGGGTTAGTGCTGGGCTATACTTCCCCGGTAGGATGATTCTGATCCAACCGTCAGTTTGAGTTTAAGCCTGATCCAGCGACGTTGTGTAGTTGCATAGTGAATATCGTGCGTCACTGTGATAGCCGATGACGACACTGATTGCAGATTGAGAGTATAGCAGATTACACGCCGGCCGAGAGGAAGGGTGGCATAGTTTTCAGGTCTAAATGACCCGCCGGATTCGAAGACGCCGAATGGGCTAAGCAGCCATCCAATGAAGTTAGCCACAACATGCTGGATCAGCCGAAAACCAGGTAATAATGTGTGTTGATTGTCGCTGTTGCTGGTTTTGTGGAGCTGCTGAGCTAGGTCCTCATCTCCCACTGCGGCAACAGATCGGCTAAGTGCAAAGATATCTTGCGCTGTAATGACATTGGAGGCAAAGAGTTGGTCTAACCTTTGCCAAGCGATATGTAGGACAACGTTAGTCCGACTTTGGAGAATTGTGTACAGAAGCTTTGCTTTACCTCATAAGTCAGAGTTACATCAACTGGTCCTGCTGAATGCATACTAATTCCGAAATCATGATATACGAGTGCTACCAGAGTCAGCTTGCATGCTTCGGAGCGGGCAGTGAGCAGAGCAGAATTATTGTTCGTTCTCTGATGCAAATGAACTTACCATTCTTGAGGATTTCTTCACGAAGCCGTCTTGCAGCATTGACCAGTCCTTCGCCGTATATAAGGGGCATGCTGACATCAAAAATCCCCAAAAGGCAGTATATTCGATCTTCTTCCTTTCTAGTTTCACGCCCTCGCGTCCAGGACATGCGCTCC
>BCLK01000369.1:0-62039 GCA_001748405.1 Paraphoma sp. B47-9 | reverse complement strand
TTGGACTGTGTAGCCAGTCCATCTTTGCCATCTTCTGCACAAAGGTACCTTGCCGTAGTACGGCTCCCACGAGATCGATGCCGAAGATGCTCGAGTTGTCCCAGTAATGACTCAGTACTTTGCGGATTGCGACGCGACTTCCCTTGGCTATGAAGTCTGACTTGTTTTGCTTTGCGTTGACGTACATGACCTCGTATCGTGAACGCAGTAGGTTAGAAAAGGTGCGCTTGATACCCTCCACGGTCATTTGCTCCACATTTTCACGCAAGAAGTCGGAGCGTAAGTCGGACTTGTTCTCTATGGCGCGGTTTGGAAAGAATGGTTCGTGCGTGCTGATCTTCTTTCCCTTGGCCGTACCTATCATCAAATATTAGCACTACACTCTGACAGAAATGTGTGTTACTCACCGGTGGGAATCCCCCACATGTTCAGGATCGTGCCCGCAAGAGGCCGCTTCGCATCCATCAAGCTATCTGCATCGTCACAAAACTTGCCTACCCTCAGCCTCTCATGTGTGATCACAAGCCCACACGCCGCGCAAGAATGTCGAAAGGCCGTTCCTGCGAACCCAGTGTCCTTCGTGAGATACGCCTCGAGTGCTTCCGGCGTCGTCTCGAGCGGCGGCTGCGTCCACGGCACTTCGTTGATCGATTCGCATTTCGGACACTTGATATGCTTCTGTAATTCTTGCTGCAGTGGATCCCAACGCCGCTTTGTGTCTCGCCGAAAGCTCAGAACGTTGTTGGGAGCGTACTCAAACGTATCGTTGTCGATTGCGCGGTGAATGAGCTCCCAAGGGAACCAAGTCCGCCATAGCCTATGCTTTGAGAAGCGGATGCAATCTTCCAGGTAGACCCGTGGATTGAGCATAAATGCATGCCAGACCATCAACACATCTAGAGGCGGTAGAGGGAACTCAGTTCCGTTTGCGTCCAAACCATCGCCTTGGGTCGTGAACCGGCCAACTGCAAAAGTGTGAGCAATACGCGTAATCTCGTGGTCATGGACACTTACTAACTGGCTTTCCATCATAGCTCCACTCGCTTGTCTCGAAGTCGCTCTGCTTGATAGTCGAGTAGAATACACTAGACGTAGTCGGAAGGCTGGTCCACCAAGCTTCGAATCGATCAACGGCTTGGTGGACGAAGACAGCCCATCGTTTATCTCTGATACGCTCGGCAAGGGCTATATCGGGCATCGCAGCTGTCTCTGGCACGTGTGTCTCTACAGCCACTCTCTCAGCGTTCTGCTCATGTACTCCACCAGGCTGAACATCTCCGTTGGTCGCAGACGATTCACCATTTGGACCACTCTGTTTCTCCTGTGTCTCCGCTTTCCCTAGGCTGATCCCAAAGAGGTTTTCCCGATTGCCAACATCGCGCCTCAGTTTCGCAAAAGCGTGAAGCAGCTTGAGATGTGCGATGCATTCGGCTGGTGTCGGGATCTCAAGCGGGCTAAGCTGAAAGTTTAATTCATCGGCCGTTGGTAGACTCCGAGAAGCAGTGGTCGATCCGGTAACATTTGAAGTCGAGGTTTCGGCAGACGGTGGTTGAGAGCTGTATGGTGGCGGTTCGGCATATTGCTCCTCGAACGTCTTCATGGACACTTGTCGCGCGCCGTTCATCGTCCTCTCCGCGCCAGTAAGTGGCAACTTCGTGTCAGGATCCTGAACTTTCACCATATTGACGATGCGATTGCGACAGAATCGCCCAAAGTGTGCAATAGGATGTGTGCGAAGAATCCATTTTAAGGAAATCGTGTAGTTGATGACAGCTCAGACGATACATTCGCTTGTTGTTACTAGATCCAGGCGCGCGGTGTAGACGAGGCTGCCGGTAAGGCTTAATTTCACTTGTTACCGAGTTCCCTAGGTTAGAGGCGGAGCCAGCCGCAGGACCAACCAGACATCTGGGTCTTAGCATGTGGCGTTGCCAGGCTGATCGCCGGCAGAGAGTGTTGCATGACCGCTTGCAGCGATCTAAGACCGGATCAAGGAAGTATTACAATTCCGGCCGCCATGTGGCTCCAAAGAACATCGTAAAAGTACGAGCTGGCGATGTTCACATACCTCGGAGGTCGTGAATGGCAATGCCCCGCTAAGTCGACCTTTCCGTATTCAGCTCGCAATTGAGACAATGCATATGCAGTTGACTTTGCCCCGAGGCAGTGCTGCAGCCATGCAGTGGATTTGTTATGGATCATTTTCAAAAGAAAGTCACTTCGAATAATGTAATCTGCCTTGAACACGTGCGCTACTATATATGGGTATCTTGAAAGCAAAAAGCCGCCCACGGCTGAACGCCAGGATCAAAGTCCGTAGACAAACGTAATCTTCTCGTCGCCCTCTCTTCCACCCTGGGTGGCAGTCTCAAGCCACTCTCCCAACCATGCCAAGCTCCTGTTGTTCTTTGACATGTCAATGAGCCTGCGTGCAAATGGGTGTTCCGGGGCAAGTGGACCCGTGCCTTCCGATTGCTCCATCGCCGTTGCTTCCTCACTCCATCGACTCAAAATGCCTTGTCTGCGGGCATTCTCAACTTGAAGTCTACGACGGAAGAGGATGAAGCCCAAGGCAGATGCTGCAACCGATGCAAGTGTCCACCAGAAGGGCACAATGTAACCAGAGTCGGCATATTTTGGTCTGAAGAGGATCGCTGCAATAACGCCTGCAAAATTACCCCAGCCATTGACACCAAGCAGAAGAGCGCGTTTGCCGGGTGAAGGGGTATTGCCTGAGATCCAGGCCACGGTCAGCGGTGAAGCAACATAAGTTCCTGAGAGCAGAACATTGAGTGCAAAATAGCGAGGTATAGCCCACGAAGCCGGGAGAATGACCACGATGATCAGACCGGTAACCATAATGACGAGCCCGAAAAGGACTGGTCCAAGTCGGACACGGTGCTTGTCACTATAGCGCGCCACGAAATAGAGAGTGATGGCACCGCACAGGTGTGGCGGAGCAGTAAGCAGGTTGACCAGCGCCGGGTTGGAGTTCTCAGTCAAAGGAGCCAGGACCAACGGAAGGAACACCGAGAACGCGTAGACAGGAATGGCAGACAGAATGTTGCACACCAGAAGGTGCCAGATGTATGGGTTGAACAAGGACGTGTAAATGTCGCGAGGCGTCACACCTCGATCATCCAGAGACGCTCGATCTTGTCGTGCCGAAGCGGGCCCTTTTGACGGGTCGAGCAAGCCTCGTGACTCTTCGTCGTACTCGTGCTCCTCATCCATATGCGCTTCCTGAGTAGCTGCAGAGGTGTTCTGCATGTCTCTGTCTCGCAAGACTCGGGTCGATGCGTACTGGCGTTCTGCCGGAGTGAAGAACCATGCGGTCTCGACGCTGTGAGGCAATATGAAGTAGCCTGTCACAGCTATGACCATGGTAAGACTTCCTTCCAGCAAGAACAGAACCTGCCATGGTCTCCATGAGCTGGTCTTTGTCTCTCCAGTTTTGTCGCCCCAATGTGAAAACACGAGGTAGCTTATGATGCCTCCAAGGGCGCCTCCCATGGCTGCCTGTCCATAGAAGAGCGAGAGACGCCGTCCGAACTCGAATCGTGTGTAGAAGAGTGAAAGGTAGGTCACGGTGACGGGGTAGAAACCGGCTATATGAGTTAGCATCTGCACCCCCAAATGGTTCGCGTTGCGCACCTTCAAGACAGCCGATGAGGATGCGGAGGGTGAACAGCTGCCACCGGTGCCGCACCCAAGCGTGGAGCGCAGTAGAAGCTCCCCATAACAGCATGCACGTCGGGACCCATGCTACCATGCCATATCGTCTACCCAGGGCTGCTCCCAGCGGCTGCAAGGACACGAAGAATGCGAAGAACAAGGCGACAGCGGTGTTGAGGTCGCTCTTATCGATTCCAATGTCGCCAGTGAAGTGTGCGGATTCGGCATTTCCAATCTACAAAGCTCAACATCAGCGCTGTATGCTTCTCGGCCTTCAGCTTCACCAACATTCGACTTGTCCAGCGCGTTGAACAGGAACAACAGCGCAAGAAACGGCAGAAGCAGGAAGTCGAGCTTCCGGAGAGTTCGGTCGTGCAAGCCAGGATCCACGGCAATCGTCTCCTCGGCTTCGTCCGGCGGCATGGTGCGTGGTGAAGCCTGCGAGGGAGCCGCGGTGAGCTCGAATGACTGCTCACCGGCCATTGCTGCGGGCGCCAAGCGGATACGGCGGCGCGCAGTGCATCACAGGACCTGTCACGTCGTGCAAAGCTCCACGTGTACCTGTACGAGGGATTGCGAAATGCATCGGCACGCGTGCATCGTGATAGATTGATGCAGCGCGGCAGTTGCTACAAGTGGCTGGCTTATTGTCCGCTGTGTGGACCCTTGAATAGACGTGTGATGACGTTGCGTGGAGGCGCGATGAGGCTGAATTGAGGCCCAAGAGAGGAAAGCGTGTATTCATCTGCGCGCTCTCACAATTAAATGTACCTTCGCAGCTTTCGCAACAACCTCTGTTATTCTCCATAACATATCGATATCCATCTCTAGGATACCAACGGGTGCACTGTTTGTGCAAGTACGTGCATATGGAAGGGGCAAGCCGGAGGTACCCGCCCAATGCTCAGTCGTACGCATGCCACCGAAGTACCCGGGAACCTTGTTGACTTCTACACATTTGCCGAACTGACATCGGGACGAAGCAAACTTAATTCGTGTAGCGCACGCTGTACCTTATTGCTATTAAAGTTTAGGGCGCTGAGGTATGCCCGTACGAGTCTGGTCCTTGCATTTGATGTCGGGGATGTCTTCCTATTTCAACCATACAGCAAACCTGCTCAGGTCACCAGGCTTCGGCAGAATTCGTGGCCGATCGATGAAGCACAGTCCCTTCCATTTCGCAAGTTCAGAGAGCTTGTAATGGCCCAAAGAAATTTCTAAGAAGAAACAAAAAGTAGCAGTTTTGTGCTGGAGATCGATTGGTCTATATTATGCGTTAATGTTGAGCTGACGACCGACAACATCTGAGCTAGGACGGGCTTGAACTATGAACTATGCGGACACCCTGGTTTAGCAAACCACTCTATCTATGCTAGTAGACTTGTCAAGGTACTTTATGCCACGCACAGACGCTCGCATCCAAACTTGGAACACGAACCTCGCCACGTGCTCGACAAGATCAACATCCCCTCCTCCAACCCTACACCTGCCCCTCGCACGTTGCGCAATCTGATACGTCAGCCTTTCCATACGAGCACTTCCCAAGCCCGCCAATCCGCATCAGGAAGCTGTCCATTCACTCTCGCTTACAGTGTAGATCTCCGAAGAGCCGGATAGTTGTCCTGACCAATCAGCGTCCATGACGCCGCCATGTAAACGTCCTAGCCGCTTGGAATTCCCCACTGCCGGGGACCAAGACTACCACTCATTGCATGGCTATCACAGGGTAGAGAAACGAACGAATCGGAGGCGAGGGAAAAGACATGTGTGAAGGATGGGCAAGGTGATGCGCATGCAGGTACGTAAATTTGGCAGTCGTGAGAGGGGTATTCGAGAGGGACAACGGCCGGGAGAATGCGATGGCATACGAAAACCTGCAGATCCCAAATAGGACCCCAAAGTTTGCGGACGTGGTTTTTGAGATAAAAGGCCCGTCGGTCGGCGCTTCAAGAAACACAATCTCAGCATCAAATAACCTCAAGGTTCGACCCACAATCAGGAAACATCTGTTTCTGTTGTGACCTCAATACATTGACTACTTTGTTCTATACCGGGTATCAGTATCAATCAGAATGAAGTCCGCCCTTATCACAATTTTGAGCTTAGCCAGCTTGGCTACCTCCGCTCCAACGAGTTTAGATACACGTCAATCGGCACTCCAAACAACTACAGACAATTACCTCTTCAGCATTTCCATCAGCCAATTTATCACGAATCGCAATGGCAAGATTGGTCCCGCAGAGCTAGATTGGTCATCAGATGGGTGCTCCAGCTCACCTGATAATCCCTTTGGATTCGACTGTACGTATCCCACCGACTACCTCTCTACCTTGAATCTTCATTCTCCCACTCTCTCCTTCATTTTATAAAGAAATCCTAACCCACCACCAGTCATAAACTCCTGCTACCGCCACGACTTCGGATACCGCAACTACAAGAAACAAGCCCGCTTCACCGACGCCGCCAAAGCGCGCATCGACAACAATTTCAAGCAGGACATGTTGAACCAGTGCAAGAATGAGAATTTCGAAGATGCGTGTGAGGCCACGGCGACGGTGTATTATGAGGCGGTTAAGGCGTTTGGGAAGAAGCGCGCTGTGGAGATTTTGGAGGCGAGGAGAGCGAGCGAGGAGGCGAGAGCGAAGGAATGATGGCATGTTTGGGCTGAAGAGGTTGGGCTTGGGCGAAATAGGATAGGGTAGTGTATATTCGCTATCCCATCAAGAAAAATATCAATCGGGTATCTAAATTCTCATCATCCCAAACCAAACAACCAACCCACTCACCCCCAACATCCCCACAATCCCCCACCCGCTACCTACCCGCCCCGCCCCATTCCCATACGGCCTCTCCGTCGAAATCGTCCCATTATTCGGATTCTCCTTATACTCCGGATCCGCGGGATTGATCCTCATATCCTCCCTCGCCACAACATCTTCACTAACACCCACCACCTCCACCAAACCACTCAAATACGCGCTTCTCCTTGGCTTCCTCGTGCGCGCCGGGACCACGTCGGGATAACATATCCTTACAGCCTGGCCGACGAATTGCTCAGCGACAGCGCGTGCGCTGGCGTCGAGGTCAGAACATGTCGATAGCGATGTTAAGATGCTGTCGAAACATGTCATGCGTGGTCGGAAGGCGAGGTATGCGGATGTTCCTGCGTCGAGTTTTGTCCTGGGGCCGGTGGTGTTGAAATCTGTATTCGTGACTGATAAGTCTATGCGTTGGATTTCTGCGTCCGTGGCGCCGAGGGAGGCGAAGAAGGGGCGGACTGTCGAGGCCAGGAGCGTGGCGTCGGGGATGGTGGTTAGGTTTGTAGTTGCGTCGACGCTGAGGTGGCCTCGGGGGTTGAGGAAGCAGCGTTCGTCATTGGAGCTGGCGCCGGGTGGGCATGTTGTTGCTTTGGAGACGCGGAAGGTGGTGTTGGCGTAGGTGGTATAATTGAGTGTGAGGGGGTTCGTGTCTGGGTTGATGGGGCGCAGGGATGTGCAGTTGAAGTTCAAAGGGGCCTTGAGTGGTGTACTGGCATTTTGGGCAGTAGTTAAGGATGAGATGGCCAGAAGGGCGAGGAAATTGATGAAGTTTGTGAGCATGTGTGATGATTGAGGAATAGAGACCGAAGTGATTGCGGGTACATTGCTGCTATTTTATCTTGAGGTTATACGAGGAGCCACCCCGACTTCCTTGTGATGAGGATTCAGGCGTCCTGCGATGGTTTGAATTTCATGGGTGTCGTCTTGTTTATGACGGTTGCCAAGGGCGATCTGATCCTACTCCGAATTCACAGCCTCGTTTCTCGGCCTGCGCCTCACCATCCAGAAGGGAGCTGTCATCGAGCAACCTAGGACGTTGCATAGCTTTGTTCTATGATCAGCTCAGAGACGCGCCCCGTTCGCTCTTTATGCGCATGTCTTCGAAGAATTACCTGGGCCGGATCCAGTTGAGTGGCAGGAGCGAGACGGCATCTAATGACACTTTTGTATGGGCAGTGAGCGCTAGAGCCGGTTTGTATTAGCTTCGATTTGAAACCCCTCCCACCAACACTTGCACACTTCTGACCGTCCGTCAGAACTGAACAACACGCCGGATCTTCAAATCACCTTCTCCATGCTTTACCACAGTACACGCGTCGCTCTTTGCTCGAGTTGCCTCCTCTTGGCATCCTGCATATGTCTAGGCGTAATCACTCAGCCTTGCGGCCCTGACCCTGACCAGTTGCAGCAATGAGACTACTAGATACCTCCACGTTAGAATTGAAAGTGTTTCTCCAGCGCAAACTACCTGCATACGCCATCTTATCGCACACGTGGGAAGATGAAGAAGTGACCTTGCAGGAGCTTCAATCTGGGAGGGCTGCTCAGAAGAAAGGCTTTGGAAAAATTGCTTGGTGCTGCCGCAAGGCAGCTGAAGATGGATACGACTACTGCTGGGTCGACACATGCTGTATCGACAAAACTTCGAGTGCAGAGCTGTCTGAAGCTATCAATTCTATGTATCGATGGTACAGAGACTCGAGCATTTGTTACGCGTATCTATCCGATGTCAAGCGATCGTCCTGGGAAACCTTCCGAATGGCGAAATGGTTTACGCGCGGCTGGACACTGCAAGAGCTTATTGCTCCTCGTGTAATGGAGTTCTACGATGGAAGCGGTCTCGAGTGTGGCACCAAGTTCAGTTTGCGGGCGCAGATTGCAGAGATCACTGGAATCGCACCAGATGTCCTGGAAGAGGAGGACCACCATCGCTACACGGTGGCCACGAGGATGTCTTGGGCTGCGAAAAGAAAAACTACCCGCTTAGAGGACGAAGCGTACTGTCTTCTAGGTATCTTTGGCATCAACATGCCGCTGCTCTACGGTGAAGGCGAGAGAGCATTTCGACGGCTTCAAGAAGAAATCATGCGAGTACAAGAAGACTATACTTTACTGGTATGGCGGTACAGAAACCCAGATTCACACTCTCACCCCAAGCAGTCGTCTGGCGGATTGCTCGCACGTTCGCCTTTGGATTTTGCACCGCTTTGTATATCCGATGATATTGGGCGACCAGTCACCTACGCGCACTTGTCACGATGGTCGATTTCGTGTGACGGGTCCCAATCCCAGGGTGTACCACCGTCTCTTACAAGCCGAGGACTACACGTCAGCTTACCACTCAAAGACTCGTTCCCCGTAAGCTGGGAGAAGTTTGCTTGCTTGTGTGAGGTCAGACTGGACGGCCCGGATTCACGACCTACACATTTGATGTGCGTAAGACTATTCTGTCATCAGACCGCACAAGAAGTGCGCTATTACCGAGACGGACAGGAAGATTTGCACCTTGTGCCTTGGAGAATCGAGGGTGAGCTAACACTTGAGAGTTTCGCGCTTGAAACAATATATATCGAGCAACCACCTCCCAGCAGAGTCCAAGCGCATGACATGACGATATCAAGTCCGTGGTCCATCATAGTGACGAAGCTCCCTAGAGATGGTCAGTCTGGGCCTCTGCTTCTAACCACTACACCTCTTGTTAGCGTACGACAGCTCGTGGAATCGCCCAAGCAAGCACCTCTGGTTAGCGTACGACAACTCATGGAGTCGCCCGAGCAGATTGCTCGTTCAACAGAAAAAGTCGCTCACATGAACCTGTCGGACACTTTGTTGAGCATGTCAACAGTCGCCAGGCAAAAGATGATGCTCGGCAATCCGGATGCATGTCTTGTGTATGACACCGGCATAGCTATTGACCACCTTCGATGCTGGATTAGAGAAAGTGTCGAAACCGAGTTCACAGTAACAATACATCTGGAAGATCACAAACCGTACTTTGACATCAACATTTTCCCTAGATCATGGTGGCAAGGTTATCTTCGCGTCGCTTCAGGACAGATGCAAGATGCTTCTATGGGCCACTGTTGGTCAGACCTGGATCGATTCACACTCTGGATGACGCATCATGAGCTTGGGAGTGATACTGCCGTGGAAACAGGAACGCGCAGGCACAAGTGTACGATCAGCTTGCGGCGCATAGCCTCACAGTGGGCACATGACCGGACTATTCATCGGGTGGTACTCTGCATCGAAGCTGAAGTAGTCGATGGGGATGCGCAATACGTGTCACATGAGAACTGTGCAGATCTGCACTACCACGGATTTTCACCTGCACATAATGACCACCTTTTGGATTTTAACCAAGATAGTGTGGTGGTTTGAAACATGCTGCAAACAGTGACCAACTTCGTTACGGGTCGAATAGCGAACGATTCAGCCAATCACATTCCGACTTTTTGCGGCGCAAGAAGAGACATGACAATCGCATAGGCGTCAAGCTAGATGATGCGAGGCTGCATTGCTTTCTGCCGTGTGCCGTGCCGTTCTTGTTTGTTGTCAAAACGAAACCACGATTCGACCCATCACCACAGTGGAATTATGCCACCCGTTGTTGAACATCCACCCTTGAAGGATGGTGAAACGAATTCCCCTCCCGCGAATGAATGAATTGAGTGGGGAGATGGTGGCCCAGCTGCAATACGAGGTTCAGGCTTGTCGCGTTCTTGTGTCGCTAGCCAAGTATGTTCATTCGGACAGCCTGTGCTAGAAGATCGGTGAGTATTCAAATGCTCCGAGACTCGGAACTGCAAGAGCACCCGAAAATTAATAAGACTTTCTGTCCGTTCGAAAGACCTCGCTGGGATATCCATCACATCGCATGTGAACCACGTCTTACGCAATTGGAAAATGCCTGCTTTGTGCAATGCCAATCAATTGTCTATGAGCACATCTCCACTATTTGTACAGATTGTCCATTCTCTTCCCTCGAGCCTCCGCTTACAACTTGCTGATGAAGAGACGGGCGGCGAACAGGCGCACGCGCTGGGGCAGGATGTACTTGGAGAAGACGTAGATGAGCGATGGCAGGAGGATGAAAGCCACGGTGGTCTCGTTGACGAAGAAGAAGGGAATCAGCTGGGGCATCGCCGACTTGAGCATCGTCTGTCGCATCTTGTTAGCGCTTCTCTCCTTCACCCTCGCCATCTCCCCGCTTACCATCTGCTGTGGTCCGACCTCGGTCTTCTTGTTCTGGCTCGCGATCAGAGCCGGGCGGGCCACGGTGGATGGGCGGACGGCCGTGGGCGCGCGGAAAGCGGCCCTCGCGAAGGGGCGGAGGAAGCGGGCGTTCATGCTGGGCTATCTGCGGTTGCGGGTCAGCGCGCTGCGGCGGGGGTCCAATTGGCGGTTCGGAGCTTGTTGGCGTGGGATTGACGCACCGGACGAGGTTTTCGAAGCCCGTGGAGATGGACGGTGATGGTGTTGCGGGTAGGAGCGATTCGTTGGTGTCGCTGGTGTTGCCGGCAAAAGCTCAAAAGCTCCCGCCCGGCAATCGCCGTCCGATCACGTGAGTGCTTGGCGACCGACACACTTCTTCCAGCACGCGACGAGAACACGGCTTTTCATTCCTCCTGTAGTCTACACGCAAGCGCATGTCAAGGCATTAATGCTGCTCAAGCACGGCACCTCTGCGGCGATTAACTGCTTGACGTCTCAGTTCGCTCGCTCCACATTTAGTATCCCACGCGTTTTACCCGATATAGCATTGTCACAGAGCCTCATGCACATATAGGCGTACCAAAATTGATATCAATATCCCACGCCTCACCATAGCCGACGCAGTAAGACCTTTGCATGCGGAAAGCTGCATTGCTGTCTAGATTGATTGCTAACAACAGTTCGTCATGCCAGCATCAGTAGCTAGCACTAGCTCCCTTTGAGCCGCGAATGGCCATGGTCTCGCTGTATAAAGGTCACCTGCAGAGACAGACGTGGCGAGAGCCTCCTGCGTGTCTCTCCTCCTCCACCTACACCTTTCTTCTTCATCATGGCCACAGAAAAGATAATAGTCATTGGGAATTGGGAGCTCTGCCTTACCATCGTCAATACTCTCATACCGATTGCCTTCAAGGGAGACCACGTCAGGTGCCGGCTGTTAGTTCTAACCTATCCATCGCAGACGCTGGATCTACCGCCTCATGTATCTCCGTACACTGTCGAGCACAGGAAGTCTGATTTCTCTTCGTCATCACTGCAGGATGTCTTTGGCGGGCAGGACATCGCCATTAGTACAATGTCAGGAGGAGACTCGGACCTTCAGATCCGTATCATCGATGCTGCAATCGCTGCAGGCGTCAAGAAATTCATACCTCACGAATTCGGTCACGACACTCTGAATAAGGGTCTGCAGGCACGAATCTCGAAGTACGCCGGCCGCGCCAAGGTTTTGGAGCACTTGCAGCAGCTTTCAAACGATCACCCACACTTTGAGTGGGCTGGAATTGCAACCGGATACCCGTTGGACACCGAGCTCATCAACGGAAACATGGGCTTCGACATGAAATGGTATAGCGCCACCGTCCATGGAATTGGCACCGAGCCGTTCGCAGCTTCGAGTCTTGAAAGAGTCGGACAAGTTGTCGCCAAGGTAGTGCAACACTGGAGCGAGGTCAAGAATCAGTACATATATGCCGCGGGTGTCATCACATCGGCCAACGAAGTGCTAAGGGCTGCCGAACGTGCGACAGGCCACGAATGGACTGTTGGCAATCACGACGTCGAAGACTCGGTGAGAGAAGGCGAAGCAAGAATACAGCGAGGCTTTCCGGATGCTGGAATGGCCCTGCTTGAGAGGAGTGTACTCTACGATGAGCGACTGGACACATCGGCAAACTTCAAATCCCGGAGTGCAAACAAGCTTCTTCAGCTGTCGACAGAATCAGTAAATGATATCGTCCGAAAGGCCTACCATGATCTCCAGAACCATGGCAAGCCTGGCTGCGGTTGCTCAACATGACCCGATGAGCGCCTCACCATAAACGCCACCCGCTGCTGTCAGCACAGTCCCATGGTTCATCTCATTTCGGCTAACACCGCCACCACCTTCCGCAAGCCATTATCACCAGCCCCTTCATATTACCCTTTCGGCATGAGGAAATCTCGAGCGCCCGATGAGGTTGCCTAGACTTAGGTTCGTCCATGGGCATACCCCTGCGAGTCCTTCATCTCGCAAGACATGCAGATATGCACCGTCGATCACGTTCGGAGATCCAACACCCTCGACGCCCGCCTCGTATTCCATACCCTCTTCCGATCGCCGAGCACGCTGCATACCAAATTGCGCGCAATGCGATTTCGATTTCGCAACTTCGCCTGCATTATCTGACGCGCATTATCACCAGTTCCGTGCGCCGGACGACGTCGGATACAAGCGATCATGGCCTAAGGCATAACCTGGCATTTATCCAGCCTCAGGCGCTCGGCAACATCACGTCTGCACTTCCGCTCTCCGAGGCATCATGTGCGAAAGCAGCGGTATGTCATCGGAATACCCGGCAAGCAAGCAACGCACCAGATCTGTAGCGGAACAATTCATCCGTCGCTAAGTCGGAGAGGCATCTTGATACCCATCAACATCCCTACACCGACACCGCCACAGACTCTGATACGATACTCCACCCACAAGGAATCTTGCTTACCAACATATACCTCACGTCCCACAAAACACTTCAACCCACCCAGCATCGTAGCACATTATTCCCTCCCTCGTGCCCCACTAACTCGCTCAGCCCTATTGTTATATTCTCTTCCCACCGTCCGAGCGCGTCACGCGCTGCTTTGCGACAAGATGGCGTTTCATCCGCTCCTCGTGCGGTATCAGAGCATTCAGCCCCAGCAGCGAGGCGTTTGAGGCTGTCTGATCCTACTTTGTGCGCGATAAGTGGGGCGTGTTATGATCGGCACTGGATTGGGTAGATTTTGCGAGGGCGTGTGAATGAGCGGGGTTCTGCGTTGGGCGGAAGGAAGGAAGGATGTGGGATTGGAGAAATGTGTGTGTGTGAGGCTCTGTGAATGTGCGAGGGGAATTGAAGAGATTATCGCAGAAGTTTGGAACTTGGACTTTTGTTGTTGTTGCTGTAGTTCAGAAAGGCGCAAACGGTCTATCTACTTGTACATAAGAAAAGCTACCTACGTGGTGTGGTCGGTTTGTGTTTGGCCGGGGAATCGCGCGCTGGGAAAAGTCCATAAGGGACGAGAGCATGACAGAGACAGAGATGGAAGGAAGTCGTGACTTCGTGATATCCGCACCGCAACCGCCGCGAAAGTCGCAAGACGTGCGTGTCAAAAAAATCCGACAGGGTGAAAAACGCTCGCAGTGCTCGAGAAACCAGACGGTGGGAAAAAGGGAAAGCATGTGCCGAGCCGAAGCCGACGCGTTGAACGATGAAAAAAGAGACAAGGAAAATGCGAGCTTGTTGGAAGCTCGTTTGATCGCCCGTTTCCCATCCCAAACCAACAAATTGTGAGACCGTAACCTTGCAATGCAACACGCCTGACCACCGTGTATCCGTGAACGCCAATGGGAAGCTCACAGAAAGTGTGTTGCTCAAGAAGAAGAGGAGTTGTACGAGAAAAGGACGCGCTTCACTTGATATTGGGTCGGATCAACGCAGGGACTGTGTGATCGGTAGACGACCTGTGAGTCAAGCGAGGCTCACAGATAGTGATGCGCGATTGGATCTCGAGGCTGTGCTGATCGTTGTCGACATGGGGGTTATATCATGCTTGCGATCGAGTTCAATGCCGCCGTGGTGGTGCGTATCCCAACCAGTTCAGGTTCGCTGACTTGATGCGCAAGGCTCGGCATGTATGATTGACCACTCGAGAAGCTCTGCAGACTTTGCAACGGAGTCGTGAATAAGCCCACCACAGGTTCGTGTTTCGACATGGGTTCCGCGCGGTAGTCCGGGAATGTCGCTTGTGTTGGCGTGCGCAGCGCATGCATAGTTGGCGTAGCTGAGGTTGGGGTTGGATACGCTGTGCTACTGGCAAACGTCGACGTGTGTTGTTGCGGTGTCGCCGTGGGGGTTGTAGTCGGCAAGGGTACTGTTCCCGATGATTTCGGGATCCCGAATGATTGCAGCGACGAGCTTCCCGGGATCGGCGTCGGTGTGGAATGTCGGTGAGATGCTGGGTCCTGCGATAACTCTTGCTTCATCGGGTATGAAGATGAGGTTGCCGATGCAGACGATGCTGCACGTACACGGCCAGCTTGTGTCTCGCGACGACGCTTGGGCCCATCTTTGACTTTGGGGTGGGTGTGACACTGCGAACATGTTAGCATGCTCGAGCTTGTGCGACGTCGGGGATTTGTGCCGTGGCGATCACCAGATCAGAGAACGAGCACCACAGTGCTCAGGAATGAAACGTTCGAGGGCTATTACTCACTTTGTATGCATGCCTAAACCACGTCGTGCCTTTCTTTTTACTGCTCACCAATGCTATCCATTCACCGCAGCTTCCGCAGAGTCCTTCCCAAACGTCCAGGTTGCCCTCTGTTCGGCGGGTGTCTTGTGGACCCTGGAATGCTGCGCCTGTGGCTGCACTGACACCGTGCGTAAATGACTTGTCGTACCAAAAGGCGCTATTCTTGAGGACGAGCCATCGTCCGGGTTTGCACAGGCCGCACCACCCTTCCCGCTTGTTGCCGTGGCCGCGAACCCATCGAGGGGTGTACAGATCACCGGTAAACCGAAGATCTTGCTCGTGAGGAACAAGGTCTGGATCCGACGGATTCATGTCGGATTCGGGAGGGTTGCAAGGCTCTTCATGCAGTGACGAGTACAGATCCGGTGGGTCTGACAAGTCTGCAAAGTGCGATGAGCATCCTCCGTGCCGATCTGCATTGCTTTGCAGTAGTCGGAAGAGCCCTTGCGATGGCAGTGGTCGCGGTACCTCGAGATGGTATGGTTGCTCCTGGTTCGAGAATAGTGTGGAGGTAGGGCGTAAGGGTTGAGTCTGCGAGTAGAGCACGTTCTGTATATCATGTTGAGCAGGTTGTCCAAAGTTGTTGTACGCGCTAGGTGGGTATGTCGGCATTGAATGGTGGGGATTGTAACGGGGCCCGTATGGCGCAAAGCGATCAGGGACATGTGCCATAGTTCGCGAATTCGCCGGTGTCGACGTCGGCGCATGCCCGGTTGACCATCTCTTGAAACGACTGCTATCGAGGGTGTAAGGTGAAGAGCGAACGTTGTTGTGGGGCGCCGGCGACGCGCGGGTGCGACTGCCCCCGCGGACTACATGGTCATGTTGAGGTCGACGAGGCGAAGCGAGGGGCGACAACAGTTGGCTGACGTTCTGCTCTGTGTTGTTCCAGGCGTCATACTCAGACGGATATGAAACGGCCTCGGAAGATCCCATGTCCTCGTAGGTTGAGACCTCGGGTAGCACGCCGCCAGTGCTTGACATGGAGAATGAGGACTCGGATAGTCGTCGAGAAGAGTGAGGGTTGAAGTTGTTCATACTCTCGCTTTCCTGCTGTCCCATGCCAGGGTACTGTCGAAGGTCAATAATGGGCGTGTTTTCGTCCTGACCCATCATGCCGTGATTGTAATCACCAACGTCTGGATCCAAGGACGGGAATGACTCCAGTTCCTCACATACTTTTGGACCCCATGGACCTAGTCTGGTTAACCAGGCGTGCATAGCGTTGGCATAGCTACACTTACTCGTGTCAATGACGCCAGGAAAATAATCTGTCGTGGTCATTACACCTGACCCGTGCATGCTGTTGCTGTATGGCGCGTCACTCATTGCTGGTGACTGGCTTGTAGCGACATCAGATCTTGCCATAAGATGTACAGGCTCTTCTCTGCTGCCTGCGACTGGACCTCTTGGCATCTGATAGTACTGAGTGTGGGTTTGTGGCACAGCCCACGTGGACTGGGGCGGCGAGTGGCCAGACAGCTGCTGCAAACCTTGCACTTGTTGTTGGTGGCTATGCGATAGACCTCCGTATGGATACATCATCTGCGAACCTGGCGTGGGTGAGGATTGATTCATGGGGTACCCTCTGTTGGACGATGGGCGATATCTATACCGATTGTCAGCGTACACATGCAGGACGAGTGCAGTCTGGATCCAAGACGGTATACTTACTGCTGAGCAGCATTAAATTCCATCTTTAGCCTTGCCGTGTATGTACAGTGGCCTTGGCAGATATCGGGATGTGTCTAGAAGCCGTGAGCATCCGAATAGGCAGTCCATGATCGTGCAGTAGGTTCCGGACATAACCCCACGTTTGGCAACAGTGTGTCATGGAACGGCCTGTTGAAGCAAGCAAGGGAGGACAAATGCATGGCAAGGCTTACATGGAAAGTAAAAGAGAGGCTTGCAGTCGAAAGAATGTGTCTAGGCGGTACCTAGGTAGCGTTGTGCGACTACGGCTGAGCAGGTGTGGCGACAAAGGAACCAAGCGACTAAAATAAATGAGTGTACGGAGAACAAATGTTCCCAATCGCAGCCAGCGCGGATGGAGCCCGCTCCAGTGAAGAAAATGAAGTTAAAGATAGTTGGGCTGGTTCCTAAAGAGTGACGGGGCCAAATAGAAGGGAATGTAGTCGGAGGAACCGTTAGACTATATGATGAGAACACGGCTGGGAAAGTTTCCGAGAGCGACGACAAGATGAAATGACCTTTGCGAGGTGAAGCAAGAGGACCACTCCGGGCGCAGTTTGAGAGCAGTGTCGCGAGGCGCCTTGGCTGCAGGTAATCTGGAACGGCCACACCAGAAGCGTTCACCCAAAGGAGTGTCTGGCGGGGATCGTGTAGAGGGTGGTGGACCATGCGCAGGGCTGCTGGGGTGCAGAATGGCGATTAGACACATTCGGGACAGTCGCACCACTGATGCTCCACTTGCTGTTGCCGGCTCTTACGGACGACAAAATGGACGATGGACAGCAGGCGTCCCTTGCGCGCCAGGTAACGCGGTCGCCATGGATGAAGCGCCGCCATCAGCGATCAGAAGTCGCGTGAACAGGGCTTTGCCGGCCGACCAAAGCCATACCGACAGGGAGGCCAGCGCTCTCGCGATTCGAGGCCGAGTTTCAGTGCCCAATCGAGGCGACGAAAGTCGTTTATGGAAGGATGGGGTGGTGAAGAGGGTATGGCGGATACGCGACGTATTGGAGTGTCAGACGTGCTCTACGGCGACTTTGCGACCACATGTTTCGCATATAACGAAATCTACACCAGAACGGGATGGAACAAATCAACTACCCAATGCTGATTGGGGATGGAGGAGTGTGTTTTCGCTACTGGTGCATAATTTGATCAGATATGGAGGTGACTAAGCCGAGCTGGTAGGGCTTGGCTGCTGCCCCACTTCCTCGACCGCGACGCGACATGCCTGCGACGTGACATGAAACCCACCAGCCTCAGGAGAGCGCCATAGCCCCGTCTTTCGCACAACCGAACCGCACCATTGACACAAATCCACGATGTTCCGAGATTGATTCGACCACATGCTCGCGCGAACTCTTCCAGCGGCGGAGCAGGGGCCGAAGCTCCATTTTCCAATAGGTACTGCTCATTTTTGAACTGCAGTGCTGAATTCGGATGAGAATGTCACCGAACGGACCATTGAGTGGTCTGGATTTTACGCCATTTCCTTCGCGCTCAGTGTCGTCACCGGTTCCTTCGACTTCTTGGAGGTTTCGCGTCTTCAAAACTCGAGTCAGCTTGACACATGACAACCAAAGTCGGCGTCCCTAGTGCCATGTTCACGATTGATCCCGAGTTTCCGACCGCTATCTTCAGGTTTTCGCCTGTATGAGGAATGAATTGAGATAGCCGCTCTTGCCATTCTGTATTCGGCGAAGCCTGAAAGGCTTGTCAGCTCGGAACAGACGAGGCCGGCGCTGAACACAAGTTCGTGTAGCATATCTTATTTGCGGGGGTCGCCGAGAGGATACAAAGGATGCAATCTGTTCAATATCGCAGCCACACCAACAACAGCTGCCAATCGTTCTAACCCTGGTGTACTGGTACCTGGCATGCCTCAGTCTTGTGTTACTCAGCTGGAGCCGTATTTGTCAATGTCAGCAATCGGAGCACCTGGCATCGGCTGTTGTCCAGCCAATTTCTTCAGCATGATGCGAATAGCGATCCACCCTGCTCGCAAGAGCATCAATGCTCATATGCGCCAATGTACTCGGCTTCGATGGAGGAAAGATCACAAGAGCGAGCATGCGACCGTCCACTTGACGTTCTCCGCCACTTCCTAGAAGGAATTGTGGTTGCGTTGTTTTCATTCCATCCCTTGCATTACTGCGGCTGCAGGTGACATTCGATGGGGATTAGAGCCTTCACCCCACACCACATGAGCGCGTGCTGCGCAATGGCCTCACTTGAAAGCCACCTCCACGTTCGATGTATCACAAAACGGTTATCTGCAATCCAACGAACCTGCAGGCACCTCCGAATACAGAAAAGCAGCTTCCCAAGGAGTCCTAGGCCGCCCAGAATAGGTTTATTGCGAGGCGCGATGTCCGCAGACTAGTCCGGTGACACCTCGATTGTTGACAACCTGCTCGCCTTTGGTCTTCGGCCTAGGACCCTTATTTCGTGCATACGCGTTGCTCGGCACTCGCATCGGCACGAAGATCGACAGGCACGGCGATCAGTGTCACAAGGACCACCTCAAAGGCGGGAGTGTAAAGACGTCGGTGCTCTAATTCCGGTCAGGCTGGTACCTGCTCTTCGAGACGAAGACCCGAAAGCACTCGGCCGGGCCCTTTTCGAATCGATTTGCTCTTGTACTCACCTTGGGCCGACGTTACCCCTCACTGTGTGACCAGAGTCCATAATCACTCGAATACAGAAAAATATCCGTCAGACATTCGCAGTGAGACGTGTTCGAACGCAGCGTTCGATCGCGTCATGTAAGCCCTTCCCAAGACAATGATGATTATTTGACGATGATTTACTACAGACCAAGAGTCAAAACGTACAGCCTACAATCCATGCGCTTAATACTGCAGAGGCTTGGTATACGTTTTCTTCCGACAGTCAATCATCTCCGCGCAGAAACACTGAATGTATAGGCTTGACTGATCCACATGGATACAGCGGATATAGCCAACAACAACGACTTCACCACACTCCTTACCAGACTACACTACGCCCTACAAGCCGCGCCCCTAATCTAGACCGCCAAGTTCATCTACCCTCCCCAGCCCTACGCCAGTGTACGTCACCGCCCCACCATCCAGCGAGGTCAACGCAGCAGAATCGGACTCCCCGAGACACGGTATCCCTGTCCCAGCAACCAGGTTATGACAGGCCACCGCTGGCGGACCGGAGCGCGACACGTACATAAGTGGCAACACCATGCAAACCTTATACACGCCCCCGAGGTACACTAGTTGCGTACGCCACGACGGATTAGGTGCGGCAGTGGGCGTGCCAGGCTGATTACGTGTGGCGGGGATTGGAGGAAAGGTATAAGCAGGGAAATGGCTGTGATTTTGGTTTTGAACATGTCATGTGGAAATGGGATGGGGCTTTGTGGTTGAAACGAGAGATTACAGCTTGTCGATGTGAGTCAGTGAATTGTTTAGTTTTACAGCTTCAGTATACAATACTCTATTGTAAATATGGTGAAATTGTGTATGAAATCCCTAAGCCACTTTCGGGCATCGATTCCTTCCCAGTAACGCCCATACGGGAATCTTACCCTTGACCTCCAACGCCTTATATTCTAAACCAGCCAATTTCCGCCACATCCGGCATCGCGCAAGTCTCACGAGAGATCTCGGCCGACGCTCACGTCTTGCCAATCTTAATCTCGCACGCGCCGCTCGAACTGTCGAAATAGATCCTCCCGCCCGCGTCGCCTTTTTTCGCTTCGATGTGGTTCTTCTGTGGCTGGGCGATCTCCTCGAGGAGTTCGACGTCTGCGCCTTGGAGATGCAATGCGCCGCTTAGCGAGGTGCCGTTGACTTTGCCCATCCATTCTTGCGGATACGTGAGGTCGAGTTCTCCTGAGACTGTTCTGTGAATACCGTATAATCCCGTCATTGGTTTGCCTTGTGCATGGTACGGTGCGCGGACTTTGACGCTTGTTTGGCCCGAGTCTGTTTGCGTGCTGATTTCGGAAACGTAGTCGCCTGATTTGTACGGTAGGAGATCGGCATTTACGAAGCCGGCGATGGATTTTATTTCGGTTTTCGAGCCGTGAATGAAGCGCCCGTCGACGGAGCCGACGGTCGTGTTGATGTAGACTTGGTAGTCGCGGTCGGGGATGTGTTTGCGCTTAAAGTCTGTTCGTACGCTGCTTGATACAGCGTTGACCATGAAGATGGCGGATTGAGATGATCCTGCTACGGCTGGTTGGGGCTCGATGTCGATGTTGATGGATCCGCTTTTCGCTTCGACAGATACGAGATCGTGTAATGCGTACATTCCGCTGATCGAGCCAGATATCGTCTTGAGGTAAGTTTCTCGCGAATTGAAACGTGCTGCGTCGAGTGAGCTTTTGGTGAGCGAGATGTGTGTCGAGTTTGTGACGCTAAAGTCTACGCCCTGGTGTATTTGCATGCCCAAATGTGTTACGTCAACTTTGAGCGTGTCGATGGCTACTCCGGCAGACATATAGATTACGAGAGACATGCCGAGGCAGTGCGTCTTCTTGCCGATACCATCATATCCATCGGCGTAAGAGGGGTCGCCAATCGTCAGGCCGGTCGCGCTTGAAGTGTGCTTGATGGAATTGATGTTGACTCCTGAGGAGACCGCATAAGACAAGCGCGCTTGGATGGTACCAGGCGCCTGGGTGACAGGCGCGCGAACAACATGGATCCACCCAGACACCCGCTTATACGCGCCGTCAGACTGATGCAAGGCTTCTTGGATATTCAGCTCTTTTGTTGCGCCAAAGTCGTACTCTTCTACTTTGACATTGTATTGTTTCCCGCATGATTCTTGCCATCGAATTGGAAACACTTCTCGCGATTGTGTTGGTGAGGGAGGTCGCGGGCCTGACGGTGTTGGTGTTGGCCATGGTATCGCAATGAGATCTGGTCTGTCTTTATCGTCTCCGATATATCCGTCAGCCAGAGCTGACTCTTCTTCGAATGCCGGCTGTGCAAAAGTTGGAGGATTTATTTTCTCTGATGAAGCTGATTGAGCCGGCGCTTGTGGTGTTGTGATAGATGACTGCAACAAGTTCAGTTCCACCGCGATGTAAGATTTACTTCTCTCTTCAACTTACACTTTTATCGACCTTTACTGTGACCGCAGCAGCTATCGCGGCAAGAAAGACAGCCAGTAGTGTTATGAAAACAAGTGCTGCAGCCCATCTGACCCACCACTTTGCGGTCCATTGTCTGAGCCCTTTCCTTCTGTATTTGTCTTCTTTGATCGCAGCGTCGCCTGCCTCTCGGTCACCCTCAGTTAATAGCCTCGCGCCTTGATCATCACTCAACCGAGCACTATATAGACCTGGAGTTGTCGCTTCTAAATATGTGGGTGGCGCGTCTTGTCCAACAAAAGTCTCTAATAATGGTGTTGACGATTCGTTGTATGGCGATGTGCGTGATTCGGGTGCGATGACGGTTCGAGGGCGAGCAGATCTGCTGTTCGCATTTGCTGTGTCTATGAACATCCCGGGCGCCATGTTGTTATGAGGCGTGTTGTGATGGACTCGATGATGAGTTCCCTCAGATGACAGTGAACCGGTGGAGAATGGAAGAATGGAAAAAGTTAGAGAGGTCAGGCAGCCATATCTTATTGCAACTCAAGCCAGGCACAAAAGCTTGATCTGCGACCCGAAGCTCCCAAGGAGAACACCTGCTACAGATTTGTTTCGGTGGTGGAAACAGGACATGTTTGACCATGTGCTTGGCAGGTATCTGGATGCGAACGCGACACCCCGACCGCGAGAACCGACCACCATTTTCTTCGCCAGAAAGAAATACTTCACTGAAGGACACTCTTCACGATTTCCCGAGAATGCTGCAGATGGCGCGATCTCACATTGTTCTCGATCCAGGCAGTGGGAGTGTGGAAGTTGTCTTTCGCAGGAGACAGGTGCCTCGGCCGCTAACCCGAAATGAGCGAGGTGCGGCGGAGACCATGCACCGACACCGGTCTCGCCAAACCATCACCCCAACAAGCATCTCAATCATTCAGTCCCAGAACCAAATTGCTCCAATCATCTCCCAGATGCAGTGGTCCGGTAGCCCAGGTGCGGCACTCCACCAAGAGTTGATGTCTTCGCAGTTCTGGTATGATGACGTATGCGCTATCGCGCACGCTGAACTAATCGCAACAAAGCCTTCGCACCATACTCACTTCCACTAGCTTGCCAGCATATCCGGATTACAGAAAGGCAGTTCCAATCACCCGATCTACTTATCCGACGACATCTCAGCATGAGTATGATCTCTAAGGCGAGCAAGTGCTACGCAGACGCAGCGCACTGGCTTCCGCAGCATCCTTTGAGTACGACCAGTGGCGATGCCTTCATCGTGAATGTCGCAATAATAGACTAGTCTATCATAGCGGGGTATATGAACCCTTTGTCACTAAAAAGGTTCAACTACAACCCGCAACACAGTCTCGATTACTCATCACCCGAACCGTGAACGATCGCCGAGGATACTCGAAAGGCGCAGCCTCTCAGCGTTAAGAATAAACTATAAAGAAATCTCCAATCGAAGGAACTTGAACCGCTCTCTCGGTAACCTCACACAGCTACATTGAGCCATGGCGCAAACTCATCGCATTCTCCTCACTGGAGCGAATGGCTACATTGCCTCACATATTCTCGCCCAACTTCTCTCTAAGCCAACCTACTCGGTCCGTGCCGTCGTGCGCTCCCAGTCCAAAGTTGAAGCCATCAAATCACTCTTTCCCACCACCCCCTCTTCACGCCTCGACTTTGCCATTGTGCCCGATATGACCAAATCCGGCGCCTTCGATGATGCGCTCAAGTCCAGCCCGGCCTTCGATACAGTGATGCACACCGCATCGCCTTTCCTGTATAGCGTGGCGAAAACAGCGCATGACTTTCTTGATCCGGCTATCAAAGGCACGACTGAGGTTCTGGCCGGTGTGCAACGAGTCGCGAAGGACAGCGTGAAGCGCGTGATCGTCACCTCATCATTCGCAGCTGTGGGGTTCGATCCAAAAGAAACACCTGGACGTATCTATACTGAAGCCGACTGGAACCCAGTCACGCTGGACAGGGTTGAGAAACTATGGGCCAAAGGCATAAAAGGGCCAGCGTACGCAGCTAGTAAGACATTTGCGGAGCGCGCAGCATGGGACTTTGTTGAAAAGAATAAGAATGAGGTGAAATGGGATCTTGTCACTATCAATCCACCAATGGTGTACGGACCCATTGCACATAATATCAAGAGCATGAAGGATTTGAGTGAAAGCYCTGGTCAGATATACAATGGTTTCTTCGCGGACAAGACGCCGTCTTCCAAACTACCGCGGGATGGCCTCACATTGTATACCGACGTGCGAGACGTAGCAACGGCGCACATTCGCGCCATGGAAGTTCCCGAGGCACGGAACCAGCGCTTTGGCATCTGTGGCGGAGACATTCGATATCAGGAGCTGGCTGATTTGTTCCGAAAAGAGCTTCCGGGCGCGCAGGACAGGGTGCCGGCAGGTACGCCTGGAAATGTGAACAAAGAAGGCGCGATCAGGCAAGATGTGAGCCGAGCGGAAAAGGTGCTGGGGATGAAGTGGAGGAGCAAGGAAGAGACATTCTTGGATATGGCGAAACAGTTTGTGGATTTGGAGAAGCAGACGGGACGCACGTCGCGCATATAGGAAGGACGCTAGTAACTCGAGTAGGCAAATCTGTCAAATGCATGTATTTTTGTAGATGTACGATAGCGGCAATTGTTGTGGTGAAGGTTGTCGGTTCGTTGTGATGAAACAGGAACAGGCAATGGAGTGGAGCGGACCTCCGAGCTTGGCGCCTGACGTAGCGAATGCACAATGCGGGCGTGTCCTTTGCAACATTCACCACTGTGTAAGAAGCCATGAATACTTATACGAAACGCCTGCAATAGACTTCCCACATTAGCGCATGCTATGGCCTCACTGCAGAAGCTGCGACAACTATCTGCGGCGCATTGCGTGCTGCTGGCGGTCCAGTATGCCACCGAGTCCAACATCGCGGCACTCCGAGCGTTGACCGCCCTGCGAGACGCCGACCTGCCCCTCGACCTCACGCTGAGAATACTGTTATCGTATCTACCCGAAGAACTCGAGCCGTCCGCGTATATCGAGTTTCTGCACGAACTTGCGACAGATGCGCGAAGCCCAGGCGACAATGCTGCTGCTTCGCTGGACATTGCTTCGGTCGCGGAGTTATCAGTGTCCCGCGCGAAGAAGAGACGGAAGGCGCTGGATCTGCTGCCTCTAGCAAGCCCCCAACACACTCAAAGCGCCACTGACGATGAGCTCGACACCTTCTCCCACTTCCTCCTCCACCGCGCACACCGAATCGACGCCCAGACGGGGCTGCTAGACCTGATACCTCAACTCATTGTGCCATTCCTCGGTCACTCCGAGTATCTCCGCACGTGGTTCATCTCGACTGTTCTGCCACTTCTCCGCCTCAATTACGAATACTACCCGCAGACTGCAAACGGGTCGCTCGCGGAATTTGCATGGCTGAAGGGCAAAAGCGCGATAGACTATCAACTGTCACAAGCGCGGAATACCAGCGATGCAGACGCACATAATATCGCACGAGACTTGAAGGGTGTTGTGGCTCCATGGATGTGCGGCGCAAACGAGCGCAAGCGGCGCAAACTCTCAAGCCACGGTCGGCGAGCGTCAATCGCACAGGAACAGCCGCAGGAACCAGATGATTGGGAATGCTTGTTTCAATGGATACTACACACGTCAAAAGACAACTTCTCCCTCGCGGCTACAGCCTTTCGCGAGTGGGACGGGCCCGAGGATATGGACCTTGGAGGATATGAGGAAGGTCGCGACTATGTCGATGATGAGCAACAGCGCCAGCTCGAGATGAAATATGCGCAGACTGCGCTCGCATGTCTGTATCTGGCGGACAGCACCGATCCAGCCACACTCCAAACGGCGCACTCACTGCTGAGCAGAATATGCGATCTGATGAATCTTGATCCCCCGCCAGATCTGAACGCCGGCGTTGATGCGCTTCCATCGTATGACCTGCAAAACCCACTCTTACCGGACTCAACCATATCCCTATTGCAAGAACAGCGCCTACTAGAGCCAAACAACGCCATCACCAAGCCCAGTGAAGACACCGTGCAGCTGCTCCAGCTCATGCTGTCCTCTGCATACACTTTATCGAGCTTAGAGCATCCCACATCGATTCGGGAAGTTGCAAAAATGTCACTTCGAGACGACCGCCCCGAGCAGTTGTCCCTACTACAGAAGATATTGTACAAGCTTGGAAGCTCCCGAAAAGAGGACGAACAATGGATCAACGCCCGGCAAAAGTTGTTGTGGTTGTGGAACTGGGGAACACAAAGCCATGATGACGACCGTCGTGCCCAGGGTATATTTGGGATGCTGGAAAGCAGTACTGTCGAGACAGAAATTCTGAAGGCACTCATTGAAAGCAGTCACTACCCGCTTGCAGTACAAACGTACATTAAGCCGGGCACTACCCAGCCACTCACTTCACGAGAGGTCGAGCAAATTGTCTTGACATCGGCTATGAACCATTACGACAACGCGAGCAACGGCAATCGAACGCGAGGGGGCATGAAGCGTGCTGCGGAGATTATTGCAGCCTTTGCTCTTCATTTCCCACAATCGTCGCGATTCCAGCGAATGCAGGCATTGCTATCAGCGACACACGCAATGTCCTTCTACTCACTCATCCTTGAGCACGGTGTACCATTCCAACCGGTCAACATTCGTGTTAGTTCGAACCCTCTTTCCTTAGTACGAAAGCTGCTGTCTCAAAACGGCGGTAGCTACACAAAGCTCGACGACCTCATCTCCATTGGGCAAAATCTCGTCGTATCGAAGCCGGCCACGATTATGGAAGATGAGGACGAGACTCCACTTGATGCATCGGCTGTGGAACGAAGAAAAGCAGCGGCTGAGCGCCGAGTCATTGGTATGGCAATCGATGCTGCGCTTGCCGAAGATGACTTTGAGACCGCATATTCGTACGTTGTCAATCGACTCACACCATCGACGCCAGCTGCAACGCCGTCCGCAACTTCTCAACTATTCGCATTTGCATTACCGGATATTGACGAGCCGGAGGACGATGCAGAGGACGTCGCCTGGCGAGCAGCATTGCGTGCCGGGCGTTACAGCTCTTCAACAACCAACAACTCGTGGACGCAATCTGCCGCGCGACCTGATCTCCGCAGACTAGAGCAACGCATGGAGTTGCTCTCACAGGCACTAATCCTAGCTCCAACTAGCCATCTTGAAGAAGTCCTTTCCGTCTGGCAACAATGTGAGGCAGAGACAACTGCACTTCTCGCCGAAGAAACAGCAGCAGAAGAGCGCTTCAACGATGCCGCCGATCGCAAACTCCCAGGCACTTTTGTCAACGAAACAATCGCCATCCAACCCCGGCGTGAAGTCGGCCGTGGCGCCACTGAAGAAGCACCGCTTGGTCTCTTCGACGTCGCGCGAGGCGCTGCCGCAGCGTTCTCCAAATCCGCCTTCCCTCTCCGCGGCAGTGCGCAAGCTGCGTCTAATACAACTCCCAAAGACAGCAATATGAGCTCGAGCCGTGCTAGTCTGGACTTTAGTGATTCCGGTAGCATGAATGAAGATCGGGTTAGGAAGAGGGATATGGTTGCGAGTGCGGCGACGGGGGCGCTTGCGACGGGGACGGGGGCGCTGGCTAGTGGGTTGGGGTGGATGCTTGGTAAGTTCTAGTTGATGAATTTTGTGAACTTTGCTAATAATGATTTATAGGTGCGAAGCCGGTGCATGAACAGGAGCGAGAGTAGGGGTTGGGGATGTAGGAATGTAATGATATATCCGTTTCATGACTGTTATGATATTTTGTGTATGTGTGTGATGTGATGACTAGCATACTCTCATAAGTCACTTGTCCTTTCGCAACCACATATGGCTCCGGTATCTTATTCGAGCCCATGAACCCGACTACTCACCGCCCATACGTATTCCAAACAAACCTTCGTTTGCACTCACTCACAAACACTCGCCGGTCTCTCACCTCATCCCTCGCACACCTAGCTACATCTATTAATACAAATCCCACTGCTCCCCAGTTCGTATCCTTCTACCGTCTCCTCTTCTCATCAACACATACATTGCCTCTTTGGTTAACTCTGACTCCGAACTCAATCTCAAAACAATCAACCGATCAAGCGAGACATCCTCAAGCTCGATTCAGAGACGATCAAGATGCGCTTCCCAACCTCCACCCCCACCCTCCTACTCGCCATCTTCGCCATGATCTTGCTCATAAACATGGTCTCCGCAATGCCTACTCCCGAGAACCCCCTCTCATCCAACAACTCCCCCTCCACAGACCCACTCTCTGCTTCCGTCACTCCCATTAACGTTATCAACACCGACTCCATCGACCCCATCGCCTCCGGCCCAGCTACCGCTTCCTCGCCATCCCTCACCGCGTCCATGGCTCCCGTCGTCAAACTCCACCTCTTCACCGGCGCAGCATGCAAAGGCATCTACCGCGTCCTCAACATGGAGGCGGATACATGCTACGGCCTCAACGGCGCACAGGCGTTGCGTGTTATTGATTTCGATAGGGGACTTAAATATAACGCACGTAAGTTACCTACCTAGCTTTTTTTCGCTGTTGAGCCAGCCGTGGATGGTGGGGCCCAGAGTTGGGTTGCGGTATTGAGTTGGTTTTAGAGGGTAAAGGCTAATGAGAAGTCAGTTAGAGTTACGCGTGGCGAGAAGTGTGATGCTGGATGGGAGTTGCAGCCGCTTGAGGAGGCGTGTTCGGATGTTGGGGTGTATGGGAGTATTAAAGTTTTGGTTAATACGGAGTGGTAAGCTTATGACTGACGGAGTGGGATGAGGAGAGGAAGGACCGGTGAGAAAGGAAGGAGAACGGGGATAGGAGACACGAGAACGGGAGATGATGAGGCTTAGAGTCGGAAGGAAGGGGAGAGCAAAGGATGAAGCATAGTGAACTTGGAGATATGAAGAGGTAGCGAACAGGGACAGACATCACGATCGGAAGGATTAGACATGCATCATTCGAGATGCCCTTCCCTTCAAAACGACATCAAAAAAACGAAGAAACAATGGCATGGCAAATTTCTGGCATGGTTCATCTTCATTCTTATATACCACCTTACGACCACAACCACCAACTCCAGCACTGACTGAACACACCAATATCTACACCAACACCAGCACGAAAACCCTCCTCAACCCCTCCACCGCCGCCTAACACCAAACCCAAATCCAAAGACCAAAGACAGCCCATATACACAAAGAAAGCCCCTCTCAACTATAGGTTGAATGAACGAATGAACGAATGTACGAAGTAATCAACCATCAAGACTCCTTCGCTGATGCTATGCGTGATTTTTTTCTGTCAAAAAGAGGGTATATCTTGCTCGCTCACTTTCGAATTCTGCGGAATAACGTGTTGTCGCTCGAGTTTGTTTGTCGCTTCGGTGTCGCTTTTGCAAATGATGATGTTTATCGCAATGTCGCACCGACGTAGTCCGGAATGTCGTTGGATGTGTACATTCCACAAATACAACCACGCCCTTCCCCTCCTCATCTCTCACCCTTATCCCAGTGTCGAGTCTGGTTGTTCACAACGCAATCGGCGGAATCGCATTCAATACCCGCGCAACCTCATTCGGCGCCATTTGGCTATTCTGCATACTCCGGACCTGACTGCCCTTGCGCAGGCGCTGCAGGCCAATTGCCAGTTTCCAGCTCTCGGACTCGTCGATGAGGAAGACGTAGCGCTTGCCGTCGGTGTCGCGGATCGAGGCGCGGAGGATGTGGAGGTGTTTGGAGGGTTGGGTGCCGGTCTATCTTGATGTTAGTATATTGTGTTGCATTGTAATGAGAGGGGTGGGGACTTACCTCGACCATTTTCAACGTCCAGGCTTTGACGTCCCATTCGCGCTGCGGGATGCTGCGGACGTCGTCGTCGATGAAGAGGCCTTCGGATTGAATCTTGAGGATGAGGCCGTCGGTGACCTTGCCGACACTGGCGACGAGTTGGGCGACAGGCTTGGGGAAGAGGTCGTTGAAGAGGTAGACGGCCTTAATGACGATCTTGTTAGGATCGGTCGTCGTGTATGGGCCACGTTGTGATGCCGGGGGCGTTGTCCGCGACGTGGATTGTGAGGGTGCGTAGGAAGATTCCGAGTACTGAGACGACACGTGCGAGCGAGTGGCGGTGGAGCGTTGCGCGAAGCTCTGCGCGTCTTCGGAGGCGACGTAGGATTTGGCGGACGGTCGCTCGTATGGCGCCTTCGACGTGACGGTGGCTTTGATCGGGGACGAGCGTGTCGAGGTGACAGAGGGAGTGGCAGGGCTTCTAACACCGGCATACGGGTCCAGTCGCTCACCACCACCAATGCCTCCGTACGTGGTTGAGCGCCGACCGGCTGTGATGTCGGGAATAGCAGCAGCAGCGGCGGCAGCTTCGGCCTTGATCTTGTCTGCTTCAGCTTTGAGGCGAGCTTCACGCTCTTTCTGGGCTCGTTCTCGGGCAGCCTTGAGTCGCTCAGAGCGTTCGGCATCAGCTTTCGCCTTTGCGGCTGCAGCCTCAGCTTCTGCCTTTGCCTTCGCAGCAGCAGCAGCGGCAGCAATCTTGTCTTGTTCTGCTTTTCGCGCAGCCTCCTCTGCGGCTTTTGCTCGCTGCTCTGCTTCGAGCTTCTCTCGGATCTCCTTCTCGATCTGGGCACGAGCTTCAGCTTCGCGTGCTTCTCGATCGGCCTCCTCCTTCTCGCGAGCTTCCTGTTGCTTCCGTGCGCGTTCTTTGGCGAGTCGTTCTCTGGCCTCGCGTTCGCGCTGTTCTCGCTCGCGTTGCCGCATCTTCTCCCACTTCTCCTTCTCTGCCTTGGCGCGGGCCTGCTTAGCTTCCTCCTCTCTCTGCTTCTCCTCCGCCTCTCGCTGCTGTCGTGCTTCTTCAGCACGCTTGAGCTCTTCCCAAGCACGTCGCCGCTCCTCTTCGTCTCGTCGCTTCTTCTCCTCTTCAGCTCGCAGCCGTTCTTCCTCCTCGCGCTGCTTTTTGGCTTCTTCAGCCCGCCGCCGGTCCTCTTCAGCCTGCTTCCTGGCCTCTTCGGCTTGACGTTTGGCCTCTTCAGACTGCCGTTTGGCCTCTTCGGCTCTTTTCCGCTCCTCTTCAGCGCGGCGCTGCTGTTCTTCTTCCCGCTTCTTCCGCTCTACTTCGGCCTTTCGGTGGTCCTCTTCTTCCCGCTGCCGTTTCTCCTCCTCCTGTCGTTTCTTCTCTTCCTGCCGCTTTTTCTCTTCCTGCCGCTTCCTTTCTTGCCGCTCCTCTTCTTGTCGCTTCTCTTCTTGCCGCTTCTCTTCCTCCTTGGCTTTCTCCTCGGCACGTCTTCGCTCCTCTTCTTCCCGCTCTTCTTCTTCTTCTTTCCAAGATGTGTCTTCCTCCTGTGGCGGTGGCGATGAAGCACCATACTGCTGGTACCCTCCCCAACCACCATGCGCACCTTGAGGCGGAGGTGCACCAGCGCCAGGAAATGTGCCATTCTGCGGAGGGGGCGGCGGCGCTCTTTGATAGCCTGCACCATGTCCAGAAGCACCTGCGCCAGCGCCAGCACCTCCATGGGGCCCAGGACCCGGCCCTCCGCCGCTGAATCGGCCACCGCTCTGTGTCTGGCCGAACAGCCAGCCTGCTGCTCCCACCAACATCACCAGCAGTATGACACCATTGCCACCCGATGAAACCGTCTGGCTGATCAACAGGAAGTACTGCTTGACCTGTGGCTCAATTATCTTCCATATGGCTATGCCCGCAATTGTGCTGGCCACTCCCGCCAGGAAGCTGTTCCGCTGTACGCCCATGCTCGGCAGGTAGACGAAGCCACCGCCTGCTGCATGGGGCGGTATAATGAATATGTCGTAGTTCCCCGGAGGCAGACCGCCGCTGCCTCCGGGGGCATGGCTACCTCCTGTCGTCTTCGGATTGGCGCCATGCGGAGGCGGCGGTGGAGGAGGAGCGCCGTCCATGGCTGTGTTTGCCCGTGAGGGCGAGTGTGGGCGTTATGGCAGGCGTTTTGAGGGCTGGTGAAAAATTGAGGGGCTTCTACGGAGAAGGCAAAAGCTCAGTGGCCTGACAAGGTTTCGTCTGATGTCGGCGGAACTGCATGGGCGGGCCGTTGTCGGGGTGAATGAACCTTGGAGTGATGTCAAGGGGGTAGAATAGTAATGTTTTGTAAGATTGTCTGGGTTATCAGGAATTGGTGTAGGAGCAGCGGTCTGAAGGGCCACCGGATGTCGTCAATAGGCCAGCTGGGAGTTTTTGCGTCGACAGGCTTGATTTGTTTATGTGGTCAGTGCATCGCAGCAACACTGACATGGTTGGCTGTTAGCGTGCTGCGGCCCGTTTCGCTCTCACAACCACCCACACCCCGGCCTGCGTCACGCCCGCACTCGGCAACACATTCGCCATGCAGTCATCTCTTGTTTCGTGCGATCTATCGCTTCAATTCGTTCATTGATTCTCGAACTGCTCGTCGAGGCAGTGGCGGCGATGAAGAGCTGCGGCCGTCGTTGCCCAATCGACAGGCCAAACAACACGTCACGCGTCAGAAAACAGAATTGGCCTTCGTTAGCTTCTTAGCCGCAGCGCCTCGCAGCATGGCCGTCAGCTGGGCCTCTCACACAATGTGACGAAGACGAAAAGTGATGCATGAGCACGCGGCGTGCGCCAATTCGACCGCCAAAGTGGCGTTGTGGGCCTCTTGTTCTTCGCGTGCGCAGCGGGGTCTGTTTTGATCGGCAACGCATGCGGACGCGGACCGCGTCTGTCAACCAGACTTCGAGTTGCCATGCCGTCAGCGACTGTGCGACTGAGCGTTGGTGTATGCAGCTTCTGGTGCGACCGTGGGGTCGAGTCTGGTGAAGTGTGGGTAAGAACCGCCGTGATGAGTGGTGCCCGCAGCAGTAGGGTACAATGATCACGTGATTTGGGATAAGAAGCAATACATGCTCAAAGACCTTGACGTCTGCTGTGTCAAGAGCATTCACCTAGATTTGATTTGTATGTTATGCTCCGCCTACGGGTGTTGTTCGTGTAGACAGCCATGTGACAGCTTACTCATGTTCATGCTGCTTCGTGCACCGCTCCTTCAGCCTGGTGCTTCGGCCGTTGCTTCCTTGCCCACCACCCAACCATCATCTTCAGTCTCGACCGTACACTGACTTCTTACTCTCACGGCGTCGCTTGTTGCGACACGATCGTCCTCCTTACCCGACTCGAAGTGGCTCTCAACACACACACTTGCCCGTGCACAGCGCTTCAGCCTCGTTGAAACCAAGACAGAAACACGACCTGACGTACGAGAGTGAGACACAGGAACGACATTTGATTTCTAGACTGGATCATGCGGGAATATCAGTACACACCACTGGACACTTCAACGGGCGAGATCAGGCTTCTGGAGCTCCATCCCGGCGTTTTCGATGACCCAATCAACATTTCCATCTTTGCGGTGCCATTCGCGGCTCCACAGCGGGAATTAGTGCCACTTGAGCGTCTGGAGGCTATCAGGCAGAGTCTTCCGCCCGGATGGCATGCTTACGAGACTATCGATGATCGCGTCATCTTCACTCATCAGACACAAAGGACACCCACCTGGAATCACCCAGATCCGCAAGTGGCTCACGCAGCACCCGAAAACCATCAGAGGGCTAGCGAAGTAATTATCCCGCGTTTCGAGGCTCTATCTTATACCTGGGGCGAACTCCGAACTGAGACGAAATCACCAAGCATAAACATTATTCCTTGCCGGAAGAGGAGACTTTGGCGCCGCCTGATTACGAATGGCGGAAAGCTCTCCATGAAAGTGCGACCTAATCTTCTCGATGCGCTCAAGTATCTACGCACATTAGATGCTCCCAGAGTCCTATGGATTGATGCTATTTCTATCAACCAAAACGATCTATCGGAGAGATCCCAGCAGGTACAACGTATGGGTGATATCTTCAGGTGCGCCCATCGCGTTATTGTTTGGCTAGGAGCTGCTTCTAGCACTTCATCAATAGCTCTATCTACGCTCAAGCGCGTGGCAGATCAAGTCGAGATCTCAAAAGAAGGATTTCGCATGCGTCCGCCTGGATGCCTAAATAAGGAGTTTCACAGATCTTTTGATGCTTCCAGTATTGATCCCGACCCTACATCCTGGCATGCTGTCAATGAGCTCCTTCAGCGGCCCTGGTTCTATCGACTCTGGGTAGTCCAAGAGGTTCGACTCGGGTCTTCGTCTTCTCTGGTCCAATGTGGTAACGATACGATATCTTGGTCCCAGGTCCGGCGTACAATTGTAATCGGTGGAACTCTACGGTTGCCATCTGGATCGCCACAAGGACTGTTGATACGTTGTCGTCATCTAGGTCATCTAGCTCCCTTCCATCCCTACCAGTCACCTTTAAATTTGCTACAAGCTGCAATGTTCATGAAATGTAGCGATCCGCGCGATAAGATTTATGGTGTGTTGGGCCTGTTACCCCCTGCTTTTTCTGAGAAAGTCCAGCCTGATTATACTCAACCGGCCCAACAAGTGTATCATCGCGCGTTTACCGTCTACGTCGAATGCACAGGGAGTCTAGACATTTTGATCATGGCTGGTCCCTCGTGGCTTCCTGATTGGTCCATGGAAAGAATGATGTTGAGTAGGGCAGGTATTTTCTGTTGTGGAAATTCATCGGCGAACGTTGCGTATCCAGCTCCAAATGTACTACAAGCTACTGGGACAGTCAAGGACACCATTGAGTCAAGTTCGAAGCCTCGGTCCTACAGCAATGATAGTGTCATGGAGGCTGTCTGGGGTTTGTGGCTACGGGACGCGTCCCGCGATGCTCGATATCCGACAGGAGAGACATTGGCCGATGCGTGTACTTGGACGCTCAATACAGGATTTCTGAAGGATAGACAACCGGAGACTGGCGATACTTATGACACTCTGGCAAAAGCACGGGCGCCCATTTCGTCGTTGCAGGAGAGTGGAGCTCATCTTGAACACGTCGACCCACTGGTTAATCCTATAGTACGTGATTCTTACTTGTTCAAAACTACGAAGGGCTACTTTGGAGTTAGTCGCATGGAGATACAATCTGGAGACAGTGTGGCCGCACTGCTTGGTTGTCCGTTCCCGGTCTTATTGAGACAACAGTCTAATGGCCAGCACCTTTTCATCGGCTGCGTTTACATTTATGGTCTTATGGACGGCGAAGCTCTCCTAGGGCCTCTACCCCAAGGATGCATAGTGGAGCTCTGTCCTGATGGTCATGGTAAGTGGCATCAATGTTTTGTCGCGTCATCAACCGACGAATTTTCTTTCGAGGATCCAAGACTAGACCCTCTACCAACGCCGTGGGAGCAATGCTTAGCGACCGATCTTCTGTGGGGTGCTGCGAAGAAAGTCCGCGCATTCAAGAATAGAGACACCGGCGAAATCATGTACACCGATCCGCGGATGCTTCCGGATGCTTTGAGGGCGCGTGGGATACCACTGCAAGAGTTTCTGCTTTTGTAGCTGCGCAGTCAAGACTTGGTGGAAGGAAAGACTAGTAATACCGTCATTACAGTATCTGCGGGACAGTACAAGTACGCAAAAAAAGGAGCGAGCACGACGCATTGGAACGTTTTTACTGGCACACAACATTTGGGAAGAGGCTGAAATGGAGTATATTGATCACTCAGAATTGGGGGCAACGCGAGATTGGGAAAATGATATAAATTTCTGGTCAAACACATTCTCTGAGCCACTACAACGTCGGCTCCGAGGCTTCGACTCGCGAAGCAATACAGTGGATGACCAATCCAAGCAAACTTCGACCAAGTCAAAGAACAATAACGATTTGAGACCTCCAGTCTCTCACTACAACATGGCCTGACTTTATCGCCACCGTTATCAAAGCGCATTACAACGACGAGTTTGCGGCGAAGCAACAAGCGTACACATGGATCACGATAGCAAGCCCTAAATCAACTCTTCGACCTCACCACAGAATCGAAACGTCAATCCATCCACCATGTCTCCGCCTTCAACATCAATTCCGCACCTCACAACCTGATAGCTGGCACCCTCATAATACCTCAACGCATCTTCCTGCGCCTCGTTCTCAACTTCATACACCCAGCCCTCAACAACATCCTCCGCATCCCCATCAACCAACGCACAATACTTGTCGCGCCACATCTTAACTTTTCCACCTTTCACACTTGCTTTTCGCAATACCGGCACAACATCGTCGTCTAGACCAAGTACTTCCGCCAATTTCTCCGGCTCCCCGAGCGTGCCATAAAAGAAATATCGTACCGGCCACTCATCCTGCCCCGGCTTATCCATCTTCCCTCCACCCAGCGCCGTCGTGTTATCCAGATCCTTCCCAGCAGCAATACCCAAGCGTATGAACAACCCATTTCCCGGCCCAAGATGAGTCTTGATAGCGTCGCGTGTCGCAGTATCGATTTCAACGAATTGTGCGCGCGTGTTGGATGTGTCGACGTGTAGTTTTGGTAAAGTTGGGAGGGAGAAGAGGGATTGGATGGAGGACGGGGAGGAGAGTGGGGGCTGGAGTTTAAAGAGGTAGCGGGTTCGTGGGTCGGGTCGGAGTTGGGAAGGCATGGTGGTATTGGAATGCTAGAATTGGTGTTTTTATGTTCTGGTTTTTGGAGTTGGTGTTTGTAAGAGAGTGAATTTCAGTTTTAACGTTGGGGATTAGGTGTTTTAGGGATTTTAGTATAAAATCGTGTGTAATCGCAAGTTGTGACTCTTTTCATGCGTACCATGGTACGTTCTACTGGCTACTGCAACTTACCTCGCTACCTTGGTAGCATATATGAGCATATTGTGGTCATTCTTTCATTCACATGTATATAGGTTGCTATCGCCTTCATGCTTCTTTCCAAGCCACTATGTGAAGCCGCATTTAACCATTTAGGTGGCCGAGTTATGGTGGTGGCGGAAAATTGATACAGGTCACGTGCTTTGGCGTCTCGCTAAAATTTGTACCTAGGTAGCGCGATGCAGCGCCCTTGCGCGTCACTTTCATCACGAGCTTCAACAAATTGCATCTCCTTCCCACTCACGTAATATTGTTTTATGGTCCTCATCGCTCGATCAGATTCTTGCTGCATTATACATTAGCAATTGATTGCATTGACTGATCAAATTTCCCCCACTTGCTTTTTCCACGCGGCTCAGGCGTCTGCTGGCATGTCCACGCTCATTGGATTCCAGCACTCAATCATAAATGGGAGATATTTCTCGTTGGGCTCTTTATCACGACCATGTGCGAGAAGTCCTCGTAGCTTCTGCCCATCTTCGGCTCGATGTTCATCAAATCGATCGAAGCCAAATCAACCACCACAGGATGGACAATCAAAGAAGCCTGTAGCTCGGCGAATCGATCTGCCAATAGCTCGAAAACGACATATTGATCCATCACGAAAGGCTACGCTGTTACTGCAGCGCTTGAGTAAGACGCCAAGTGCGGCATCACAACAATCAAGACAGTCACCATCTTCGGAACACAAACCTGCGTCGCCACAGGCTGCAGTTCAAGAGACTCTCGGGCCCGAAGAAGCTTCCAAGACCATTGAGATTGATGAGCATGAAGAGTACATTCAACGCAAGATAATGAAGGACCGAACGAAGCTTTTGTGGCCTGGCATTTGGACCTTCTTCGCCTTGACTGGAACGTACGCTGGTTTCGCATATCTGGACGCGAGATATGGCAACAGCTCAATGAGCATGGACCAACTCCCTGAGCGTGCAAAGTTGCCTCAAGACTGGTATCTGACACCGACCATCATTGGGGAGGGAATCAAAGCTGGCTGGAACGAGCTCGACAAGCTCACCATTGGGATTGTAGTTGCAAGCATTGCTATCCAACTTACGAGGAAAACGCCCATGCCTTTCTGGGAAAAGTTGATGCACATCACTGGCGAGAAGAAGTACACAGCGTTCACGTACCCCTTCGTACATAGCTCGTGGGGCCACCTTGCTCAGAACATGCTTGCTCTGTGTTGGTTCATGCCCGCCGTTGTACGGTACCTTGACTGCGATTATTTCCATGCTGCAGCGCTTTTCGCAAGCGTCCCGCTCATCACTAGTTACTTGCAGCATTTCGCATTCAGATGGGGTCCTGCGACGGGCGTTCCGCTCAATATGGGCTCGAGTGGCGCGGTCGCTGCGATGTTTGGCGCGTACTGTGTGGCTTACGCGGATGAGAAGGTGTGGCTGCCGAGCTTCATAGTCGTGCGACTGGATGCAAAGTATTGGGCCATTCTTTACCCTATGTGGCAGCTGGCCAGATTGATGGCGACACCAAAGGGTGGGAATCGACCAGCATTTCTTGTAAGCTTCGCAAGACTCGGGTGAAAGCAGCGCTAACAGATACAGGTACATGTCATAAGCATGGCACTGGGTGCTGGATATGTTTACCTGGACGGAAAGGAAAATATCTGGAAGCCTCTTCTCACGAGTTTTTCGCGAAAGAACTCCGATGCAGACCAAGCACACGACAAGCCTTTGCAGTCTTGAAGCTTCGGAACGATCGGCACCAACCGCCTGCCGACAAACCGCCTGCAGTGGGGCCGCAGCGCGCCGCACAGCCTCAACCACAACGTTCATCGTCATCGCTGCGCCACATGCGTAACACCGTGCGCCACAGCATGGCTCGTCGGATTCCAGAACCATGGCCTTTTCTTGGGCGCGAGACCTCGGCGTACGGATGACACGGCGCTGTTGTGCGAGTGCGCGAATGAGATGCGCCGGAAATTGGCCGGGCCCAAGAACTTAGTCTCGAGCGACGTCACACACCTGAGTTTATTTTGGATCATGAGGATGAGGCACGATATATAAACATTAGAAGAAGTCCTCGAGTAACTTCAAAATCACCTTGCAAGACCAATCCAAACATCACAAAACAGCCATTCGGGCACGATCTCGACATTGACAATTTCAACACAACTTTACAAACCGATCAATACACAAACATCAGAATGCCATCAAGCACAGTGGGTCTATCAACCAAAACCCCAGGATCGCGATCTGACAAACACATAGGGCACCGTTCTCCTCTACTTTCTCGCAATATGGCTCCCATTCCTGCCTGTCGCCATGCGACGCGGTTGCAGCGCAGACCTGCTCATCAACATTCTGCTCTGCTGCTTGGGATGGATTCCAGGAGTCATTCACGCATGGTACATTATCAGCAAGACGGAGCGACACCCAGGTTCGATGGGCCACCCTAGTGGGAAGAGATATTGAGGATCTGCGTGTTGCGGGCGATGAACGATAGTTCGGCGATTATGATTTGACGACCTTGGGTGCATTTGAGCGATTTTCTTTTTGGGATAGAGCGAATGTAAGATTATTGTTTGAACGATTCAGTGTTTGGGCGCTTGAATGTCTGAACGATTCAGTCTTTGAACGATTCAATCTTTGAACGATTCAGTTTCATCAACGTTGCACGTGAATAGGTGATTGATACAAGTCTTATTCAGCACGAATCGCGAAGGAGTGAGCAGCGCCGCGCCGGTGCGGCGATGTACCTTGATGGCCACCACACGTACACGCTTCTGGATCGTCGTATGCTGGCGACCATCAGGGTACCAATCTCACATCAAAATCATGCGGCCACCTCACCATATTTCCCCATCTTCTAAATCCACTCGAAAAAAAGTGCGACTATTTTCGAAAATGTCGCACGACTCAGTGTACTATTCTCGCCCACGCACCTATGGCAAAGGGTCTCGAAACTGGTTTGTCGCCTCCAATTCCCACCCCATATACACTGCTTACCACAAATTTTCTCGCTCAATCGTGTCTTCTTACCCCAGCTGATTCTGTGTGCAGCGTCGTCAATGGTGAAAAGAAGAAGTCGGGCCTGATCCGTAAGTACGGACTCAACATGAGCCGTCAGGCATTTAGAGAGAAGGCGGCCGACATGGGATGGGTCAAGGTACGTGCTGTCACGCATGCATGAGTGGAGGATGAATAATGTGGGGTCGGAGAAGGGAAGAGACAGGATGGCTGACGGAAATGTAGTACAAATGATCGATACGTTTCGGGAGGCATGACTACGCTCAAGCGTAACACGAAACCTTCACTCTACCGATGCGTCTGCCGCTAGACAAATGGAGATGAAAATGATCATATGTTACGACCTGCAAAGAATATGCTGAAGAATCAAGATTTCACGAGGAGTTCTTTTCCTGCTGTATCTTGAGTGAGCAATTGTTATATCCCTGTGTTGTTCCGAGCAAATTGACTGCGAAGATCATAAATGCAGGGTTGGCCGGAGCTTTACAGCACAGGTGGAAAGCACAAAGATATCGCTGTGCTGTCTCCGGCATGCTAGTCTTCGTTCCGCTCCCTTCACCGCCCTCCCCTCAAAGGACTGCCAGAGTTCCTGGTTCAATAGTCATTCACAAATAAAATTAGCAATGCCGACACGGGTCCTGGAGACGGCGATTTGGCCAGTGAGCAGTGCATGACGTGTTGATCCGAGACTCTATGGCCAGCAGACGCCCGCCACGAAATTTGGGGCGGGAAGGTCGCAGCCTGCCCACGGGAGGAAACAGTAGTAAAGCAACAGCGCACTGTTACTCTACCGTGGAGTTCGGCGTGGCAAGGATGCGTAGCGGAAGCCGAACAAGTACCCGAACCGGAACTCCTGCACACAATGGCCGTGATTGGTCGGGGCTCCGGGTCAACACGCTGTGACGGATCAAAGAATTTGAGCAAGGTTGCTCCGGTGTGATCACGGATGGGTGCTGTATGATGGACAATGCAGCAGACCACAAGCATCCAGGCAGCAAGTCTCAGGGGACTGACTCCCAGTCCCGCTATTGAACCTTGATCTGCTCTGTTGCGTCAAACAAATGGCGTTCAATCTGCACCAGTGTAAGCACCCGTGGCCTGAAATTTTGGCTTGAGCACCACGTCCGCACTTAGTACGAGCAACGTTGTTTGTGGTACAGCACACAAGGTCCATGCATGATGAAGCCACAGATTGTGAGCGATTCTCAAGCTCGTGCCCAGGACATGAGACATGCACTATTGTGCACGTTTTGTGCTCAAAAAGCCACGACCTTTGAAGCATCAAAGCTCACAAGCTGGCAAAGTGAGTTCACCCACTGGATTCTTTAGAATCTTCACTTCCGGATTTGCTGGCGCGCATTTTGATCGCAAGACATACTGAGCGTCTTGTGTAACGTAACCCACCTACGATAAGCCGGTAGCGAGCTGTCTCAGGTCATAATGAACCATATCTGTGGGAGGCGGCAAACATATCGCGTGAGGGGCAATTGGTGGTTAATTTTCTCGCTTATGCAGGACAGGACGAGAAGAAAGTGACAGGTCCTTTGCAGCCAGTGAGTATGACATGGGTATCTGGTTCAGCGCGGGATGTGGCGTATCCTGTGGCTGAAGTAACTGCCAGCCGCCAGGACAATATCGCATTTTTCTGTTCCCTGTACTGTCTTGATTGGGACATACCATTCGGGACGGTGAAAAGGTTCACAATGCAAACAATCGCCATCGAAGAAATCTGACGTGGGAATCCCATGAGGTACGACACTGGTTCAAGGATTGATGCTAAGACGCTAAGTCGGCTTTGCGCATCTGTTGGAGCTATTCATGTGCGACCTTCATAGCTTACCGCCCTTTGCCCATGCACGTACGCGACTTTTGAGCTTTGGAATTGCTGCAGACAATCGCAATCGCATTTGAGCTTTTTGGTTTGCGGACCCACACCTTCGGGAGGTCTCACCGTACTTCCGCAATGGCGTTGTGGTACGTGCCAAAGGAGGACCGGCTGAGCCTACATATGGCCGTCCACACTTCTTAACATAGAATCTTGTTGTCACTTGCCTCGTGCCTTTTGATAATTTGATGCACATACACCTTTATGCTTCTTGACTGCCGCTACTGAAGCAACCCTTTTCATATAGCGAACGATTACCTCACTGCTTCTACATTGAAGCAACATACTACCGTCGAACGCCTCATCAATCCTTCGTTGACTTCGTTGACTTCGTTGGACGTCCAGAATTGCAGTCACACCATGAGCCGCCATGTCGACCGGCATCGGAAGCCGGAATCCCACCCACCGAATGAGGACCGAGGATGTCCTAACAGCTATGGTCACTCAGATAGCTACCGCCGCCCTTCATATGGGGACCGATACCAAAAACACCATCAGGACCCCAGGGGATCTCGATCACAGAGCCCCGCACGTGGAATCGACGAGCAGTATTTCGCAAGATCTCACCGTAAAGATATATCCAGAGACAGGTCAGAGAGACCTCGCAGGCGGGCACTGGCCCCCATGAATTCAGTGCTTCTCGCATTGCCTTCTGATCCCGACGAATGCATGCAACGCTTCCTTGAATCTCCACACCGCCGAGTCCAACACCGACCTGATGCGGACCATATTTCAACCGACGAGATTATATTCCACGAATCTTTTGAGAATGCCAGGAGACAGGCGAAATGTTTGGTAAAGAAATTTAAAATGTACATTCCTGATCCAAGGTCCGGGGTTCCAATGACAACTTCTCTGGACGCCGCTTTAAGACGTGCAAGTGCTCCTTGGATAAAAGGATCAGCGCGTGTTGCGTTCATTGGCAATATTTCGGATGGAAAGTCGTCATTGATTGGGGCCATTCTCGGAGATAGCGCAGTCGTCAAAGTGGTTGGTATTTCAATCATGTTCTCGTTTCGACGGCTAAAGTCTTCCAGGGCGATTCCACTAAAAGCGTGACTCGAGTTGTGTTCGAGTACCGTCATTTCATGGGCCATTCTGATAAGTACTCCATCGATATATGTCTGTTCCCGCTCGACGAGTTCGCCAAGACCATTGAGCATTGCTTCCAGCACTTGATAAATGGCCTTTTCCCGTGCGAAGAGGAAGAGGATTTAGATATCGTCATTAACAAGCGAAAGGCTGCTGAGGACATTTTCACCGCCCTTTTCCCAGAAGGTCACCCCCTCAAAGATGGTCATATTCTTCGATTTTCAGACAAGGTCTCCATGGTGCAGTGGCTCGGGCCAAGTCAACCGTTATCCTATCGCAAGGAACGCTTGGCCGATCTTCAGGGTTGGGTGTCTAAGAAATACACTGCGACGCAGCAAGCCACCCAGAAAGTCATGTATGCACGTGATTCTGAGCAACTTTGGACCCAAATTACACCTTTCACCTACGGGAAAATTGGGACGACTGGTCAATTATTGCACAATTCGTGGCCGTTTGTGAAACTTGTCAGGTACGCAGCAATATCCCCTATCTCCCTTGCTCCACCGTGTTCTGCACGTAATGAAAGTTGGACAAGAATTTCTACGCGACGTGGTTGTCCTCGAACCGCAATTGTGGTTGGAATATACCTCGAATAGAAATGTCCTAGTCGTTACAATCATTGTGTTATTGCGACTTTGCGATTTCTTCATGACCCTCAGTCTTCCGATACAGACTAACTCAAGTAGTAATGGTGGTCCTTTCGCCGTCACGAGATGCAATGTCGTCATAGCCGACACCCCAGGTTTGTTGAGTATCGACTGGGAGACTGCAAAGATGGGCTAAACACTTCAGGGTTGGATGACATCAATCACATCAATCGCGATCGCACCGAGAAGTATATGCCCCAATGCTCGGCTATTGTGATTGTAACCAGTATGTGTCGCATTTTGTCCAAGCCAGGCATCGGGACGCATCTCTACAATGCCACCCGGCTAGCACACCAAAAAATTATCTTAGCGTGCACTAAGAGCGAGGTGTGTCCGTTTCTTTCGCTACATTAACCTCGATATTTACTGATGTAATATAGGACGCACGAGGAGCAGAAGTTGAGAGTGACTTCACACCACACGAGGCGGACATCCTGAGGCAACTAGAGAAAAAACACGCACGCCTGGCTACCAAGCTAGATACACCCGGAATCTTGGACACTGAGCTGGCCCGGTCTGAAGTCCCAGTCAATGCGTCAATATCATTGCTAACCCCAGTGCCATAGGTTTGAGAAGTCTGTTATCGCTCTGAAGTAAGCTCTCCTATCGTTATCTCGCCATGAAGTTGCTCATAGTATTGGCAGAATGAAAGAAATCATTATCGATGAGCGTAACCGTCGTGTGAAGGCCGCAATTCATGAGAGAAGATCGGGGCTGCAAAAGATCTTCTGCGTTTCTGCGCAAGACTATACAATCAACACTTGTGGCTATCGACTGGGCATACAGGAAAATCTGCCTATCGATGTTGGCCGGTGTGAAATTATTGGTTTGATGCAGTGCATTGCCACACTATCTGCTGATCGTATAAAGCAAGACATGACTAGATGTATCACGAACACGATACCGAGATTGCTCAGTAGCTTTAAGTTGGCACTTTCAGAGTGCTCAAAGACACATGCATACCTACTGGCGAATGATTTCAGGGCCCAGACTGAGGTAAGACCCTTGCTTTGGCTTCGAGGTGATTGCTGAACACATACAAGAGATGTATGGCCTTGATCAAATGTCATGTCGAAGCAAAAATGCGTCTTCGCATTGGTGACGATCTTCTTTCCAGAATCAGTAAGCTCGCATATGCTGTAGTCTTACCTCTACTAATAAGACAAAGCAGAGAAATCGCTACCAGCTTTTGTTGCTGAAGCAGGGCTGGCCTGTGATAGCTGGGCAGAGTGGAACTCGAATGCATACAGGGCCTTCCTCTTGAACTATGGTGAGGGCCCAATTTCTTCGTACATGGCGATCCATGCACCGAATTTCTTTTCACCGGATCTCTTGTCTATGCAAATCGCGAAGAAATACGATACGACAGTGAACATGCCGTCAGCTCATCTCAATGTCTCGCTAAATTATGTATTGGAGCCACTGTCTCCAGCCAATTGTTTCCGATCAGGTGGTTGCTTTTAGCTTGGCTTATCAACTGAACCTAATCCAGGTAATCATGAAACAAAAACGCAAGCACGGACAAGCTGGAACAATGTCTTGCTCGAGTCGGTACGGCAGGTTCTCGGCGAGCCTTTCGAATTAGCTATCAGTAGCGTTCAAGGTGAACTGGACGACGTATTTCAGGAGGTAAAATCCACTCTGGACTGGATAGCATCGCGGATCAAAGGTATACTCTTCAGCATAGACACATATCTCAAGCAGGTAAAATTAACACAATTTAGTCAAATCGTCCGTCCAGACGACTCCAGCTTTGACTACTTTCTTGCATGGATTACACATGCACCAAAAGGCGATCAGAGATAGCGTGACTGTCTGTGAAGATCATTTGAGGCTATTCTACTTGTATGTGAATATCAGATTGATTAATTTTGTGGCTGATAGCATAGGACTCAACGCGACTACTGCTGTAACGACAACGGCGGGCATTACTTCGACGATGCCATGAGAGCGGTCTATACATCTACCCTTGAAGCCGTTCGCCCTGCCAAGCCACGGTCGACAATGCTCCAAATCAGGTCGAGAGTTTTCAAAGACTTGGTTTGCACCTTCGCGGCGACCAACCCTTTCTTGGCAATCCATGCTGGTTTGAAAAAAGCTGGTGAGGAGTTAGAGTTGAAGATCAAAAACCGACTGGAGGAGGAACTTCGAGCAATTTTCTCGATGGTATTGGACGATATCCCGCGAGTGACTGAGTTCGAGACGGAGGCTGCCATATCCACCGGGCTCGGTGAGAATGACACTGTTGCACAGAAGTTTTTGGGTGATTCCAGGAAGCGTTTGGCTTTGTTGAGGGCTCAATTGATCGACAGTGGCGTAACTTTAGACGATTAGGTCCGTCGAACGGAATTTCGACGCTCGTCTGAGGAGTGTCGGATCCTGGCACATAAGCGCTGCTTTCTACAATTTGACGAAATTGCATTGGTTCTATATTTGGTAATCTCAGGTACAAGCATGAGTTCAGTTCAGTTCTCTTCCACCATGTTCCGCAGCCAAAACCTATGTCCCCGTGCATGTTTGTAAACCATACTGAATCGAGTTCCAAGCAATATTCCTGCCTCCTTCTTTCACCATATGATACCTCCAGACGAGTTTGCCAGATGGAAATTGGTCGACCCGCCTCCAACATTGTTCATCACTTGCATGTTGGTCTGCGACAGTCAGCGGTCGTTTCGTAGCAGCGGTTAAAACTTAGTGAACTTACCACGTGTGACTGAGTCAACATATTTGAGTACCAGCTCAGAGGCATCTGAAACTTTGGACCCTCTTGTTGTGCACCTGCTGGCGCTGGCGTGTATGCTGGCGGCGCAGGACTTGCCGCCGCTTGATACGCATTTTGTGCCACAGGTGCACAATATCCTCCAACTGGAACGTTCTGAGCACCGGCCACTCCACGATATGCTTCTATCAGTTTGAAGACAGGCTTGGCGCCGTACTCAATGTAGTGATTCTCAACAGCTTGTTTCTGCGCTGCCGCCTTCTGCCCCATATCAACGGTGATCTGATCCTGTCTAGCCAGCAGCGCAGCATGTTGCGATGGATGTGCATCCTGTAATGGGACGAGAGCTTCTTCGAGTTGCATCACGTCACTTTGTGCCTGGAATCGTATGCCGTCGATGTATGTGCCTTGGTTCTTCGCACAGATCAAGATCTGGACTGCACGGCCCAGAACCTCGACATCATGTTCAGAGCGGATGGCGGGTATGGCTGCGATGGCACGCATAATGGCTTCGTAGGGTGGAGTATCGATTGCATCTGCTGTAGTGACAAAGTGCGTCACTTTCTCACAATGCGCCTTCTTCCGTGCCGTACGTGCGTGAATGAAATTCACATGCGCAGTCGTCTTCGTCGTATCCTTATAGCTCTCCCACTGCTGCGCGTATCTCGTCTTCTTCGAACTATAACAATCGGCAGCGTTCGTGTCGCTCTCGATGTCGATTTTGAGCTCGTCCATGGCAAGAAGGGCTTGAAAGATCTCTTCGAGGCGAGACTCGGTCGCTGCGAGGATCGCGAAGACATCACCGACTTCCAAGTTCTCGGTCAAGAAGGTGTAAGCTGCGGTACCAAGGCGACAGGATTCTTCGGCGAAGATGTAGATGCGCTGGAGAAACGATTCGAGCTCGGTGCGGATGTGTGTCAGAGTTCGCATTTTGGGATGGTAGACTTGGTCCATCCACTTGTTGAAGTCAGAAAGGGTGGAAATATAGCGTGTTTCGTGATCGGGAATGGGAAGACCGGTTACAAGGCGATCGTGGTCTGCGTAAAGTTGAGTGAGCCGTGGGTTTGAGCGTGGCTCGTGTAGTTCAGTTCTCGCTGGTACAAGCTGGGCTAGTGAGTCTGTTGGACTCCCTTGCACGGGTTGCGGATGTTGCGAAGTGCCATAATAAGATTGTGCTGCGCCTGTTGCCGCGATTGGGGGTGTGTATGACGGTGTCGACGGCACAGCTGGTGGTGTCGAAGACTGCTGATTGCTGTAGTTATAGTATCCAGAGGGCCCTGTAGGGACAATGTAACTGTATGAAAACATGCCGAGCTTACTCGACAGGAGTCGTTTGTAACCTGGAATATTGACTTTTGAACCTAAGTGAACTCAATGATAAAAACGATGCAAAACTCGATGAGCGCAAGAAAGACATCTTCGCAACGCTCGTGTTTATAATGCCCATCATGTTTGACGATATTTGGTGCGGCTGAGCTGTAGGACATTGTGCCTTGTCTGCGATAGGCATGTTCAGTCGGCTGGACCAATCGCATCGCACTCAGCCCCATTTTTGGCTTTCTTCGGCAGCGCTTGCTAGAAATGGATTGGTCGATCGGCCAGTCTGCAACTCATTCGGCAGAGTAGGCAACACTGGATCAAGCACTGGCGGATTGCGACACTTGATCCGCCGTTACATGACAGTATCTGAGTCTTTCTAGATGATGATGCATGTATGGTTATCAAATTGCAGTGAAGCTCATTGGTTCAAGGGTCGAAGGTGGTGGTGCGACAACCTCACCACCAAATAGAGGGGGACCTTGAGAGTCTTAGATATAAGAAAGAAGCGATCTCGGTCTTTCTCTCGAAGCAAAACCTGTCTTACCATGCAATCAACAAGACACTTGGGTTAGTTCTGAGGCAGCTAGTACGAGAGGATCATAGACAGCGAATAAAAATAATAGCCGGCCACATTAGAGACGAAGACAACACAGGACGACTTTGATTGATCAAAGTCTTTATCAAGATCTTTTAGACCAGGAGTATAAGACTAATTGCCACTAGCATCCGTATAAGAAGTATGAGTCCCTTCGAATGGCAGCAAAGTACTACTTCAGAACCTTTCTGAGTTGCACAAGATGTTCAAATATTGACGTGAAAGAACTTTCCAAATTTTTAATGCCGATGAACAATTGCCATGCGATTCTAGCTGTATTTGTTTTAAACACCATACTACTCCGATTGCATTGAGTGTCCAACAATGCCTCTTATACTAATGCCCTAGGCCATCCAAGCATGGACCATGCGCTTGACCGCGTTTTGGTAATGCTCGTCGCAAATGCCGTCTGAAGCATGCTCCATATCTTCAGTGAAATTTTTCTCGCAAACACAACCACGTATCTCGACCTCAACATTCCTAGCATGAACGTGTATCTTGGCTCGATTTCGCCAAACACCGAGGCGATGCTCGCTCGGTATCGCAGTGCGACAAGATGTTTCTTTCATGATAAGGAAAATTTTTAGGGTTTGGAGGTTTGGAAAGTGACCTTGCCAGCGCGTGGCCATGGCTTGGTTGTTCGGAGGTGGTTGAGAGGCCCAACGGTGGACTACACGAGGCTCGATATCAAGTAGTTTGGTTGTCAGATCATCAGGTCGAAGCAGGTAGCGCCATTCTTCTGGAAATTTCAGCACCCCTACTAGCCTGGATGAGCTATTGAGGGAGACATTCAGCTCTATGGTCAGATTCTGGATCCACTTTCCCATCTGAGGCTCGGGATACATAAATCGGCGCTGGTTGAAATCTCCGAGCATGTTATACTGGTGCATAGTTCGGAATATGAATGTGTTGTGGCGGTAGTATACTTTGTACGCTTGTACCTGTATATCCTTGTTGACGCAAGCTAGAGGGATGAGTCGTTGTGTCGCATGAACGTGGTGAATCAATGGCGTAATAGGGTTGTTGACGATGAGACGTGCCTCGATGACCATATAACGAAGCTCAGTGGGCAAGTTATAGAATGGGAAGACTTCGTCCTTCTGTGCATCAGACATGATGTCGAGAGATGTTGAGGTTGAAACAGACATCAGATTCGGTGCGTTTTGACTGAGAAAAGTGTTCGGTGTCGATTGTCTAGTGTTGGTTGAGAGGTTATCAATGGTATTGGTGGTATAGTGAGAAAAGGTGCGACGTGATTAAATACAAAATGATTCTGTACACAGACCATTCACAAGGTCTGCACGATATTCTGAGCCACTATGTTCTGGACGATCACATGGGCATTGTAAACTATCACTGGAAGAGATGTGAAGGTATCTCAGCGCTAATCTGTTGGAGTCTTGGAAAACTGTCACTGCACAAGGCAAATACTCATGAAGCTCCACTGCAATCATATACAGCCCCTTCTCCAATCTATTGACAGACAATTCGGTCACGACCTCAACTTGAACAATTGCCACATCTAAAGCACGAACACTCCAAGCATGGCCACAGATTTCCCGCTCTTTGGCCGCCTCCCCATCGAACTCAAAACGCACATTCTCCGCCAACGCCTTGTCCTCCCGATCCCCATCACCACGCGCTCCCATCCAAGCCACTCCAGACGCGCTCTCCTACCCCTCGCCCTAACCTGCAAACAACTCCGCACCCTCGCCCATCAAGTCTACTACGAGGAAAACACCTTCGTCGCTTCTTCCGATCTGATCAACTGGCGTTATCCGAATCCTGCCTTTGGCGCACAGGTTCGGAAACTCCAGATACGCATCATAGTTGAGGGCAATCAATCAGTGGTAGAAGAGAATGAAAATTTCCCTCTGTGGCGCCAACGACCTTTCCATGAATGGCGGTATTTGCTCGGTATGAACTTCCGTGGACAACCGTCCCACGATTGTATCTCATGGCAACAACACTTTACTCGCTTGAATAGTCTGAAGATAATTGTGGTGATCGGTGACGTGGGAGGTTTCCGGGCCGCATGGGAGCACGAAGCCATAAAGGTATTGGGTAGCTACCATACTCGACTTGAGGCTAAGCGGGTCGAAGTCGTTATCGAGGGGATCAAGTCTTGTCTTGGTCAAGAGTCAGATAAGGAGGTTCGACTGCCTGGTGGAGAGTGCTGTAAGGAGAGGATTGCGTCGGTCATTAGGGGTACGATTGGTATTCGGAAGTGAGCCCGATCGTGGGATGAGCCGCATTGCGGATGAATGCTCTTGAGCCAATAACTCATTTTTATACAATGTTCCCAGGTCAATGAGAAATATGGAGGCAACGATGCTTATTCCACTCGATAGTGACAATGGTGCCTTTGGATTGCACGTAGAGTCCATTGCAATAAGATGCGCTATTAAATACACGTTATGCCTTCCTCACGTGTTCCAGCTCTCGCCCCAAACTCAAGGCACTCAAATTCCAGGCAGATTACTGTTTGCCACCCAATCGAATTGTATGACCAAACCATTTTTCCGTATCATGACTTCGTCAACTCATGTCGTTCCAGTTATCCTATTGATCCCTTTCCGAGCCAGAGGTAGCAGCACCATCTATACTTTCGGCTCGTGCAGCTTCGATTCGACCATCGCCAGTAGCTCCATCCGAGCAGCGTCGCCATATGCCATATTGTTCTACATTGCGTCAGCCACATGATACACCTAAGGATATGCTAAACCCTACCTTCTTCAGGAACTCCTTCATCTCCTCGTCGGACCAGTCACGCGGGTCATCGAAGCCCGTTGACTTCGGCTCGTTTATCTTCGACAGAACCATTGCGCGGAGTTCTTGCACCGTGGGATCGTGTCCAACAGCGAGGTCACGCTTCACTTGATCAGCATTGTATTTGGTAGTGTAGCGAAGGATGGACGTACAGTTGTGAGGAATTTCTTCATGTCATCTTCGGACCATGACTTAGGATCTGATGTCTAGGTCAGCATATAGAGCTATACGAGGTTAGAGAATGGCGACGTACCTCCTTTCAGCTCGAAGTGAGGTTTGCGTTGGCTGCGGCCGCCGATCTTCGGTTTCGAAATCGAGTTGGGGAGGAAATCTGTGCCCCAGACGCTGTATACGACACCGATTGCGACTGCGGCGGCAGCGAGGCCGAGCAGAGTCTACTCGAACTCAGTAAGTTACCGTGAAGAATGATATGGATATGACCGCATACCCTCGTCTGCGACGCTTGCTCAACTGTTGTGGACGACATGTGGTATTTGAGGAAATTGTAGAAGTTTTGGCGTACTAAACTGTCGACTCGAGAAAGAAGGGAACAAAAACCGCTCAGATAAGGAGCAGCACTACAGTCTTTTATCCAACCCATCGGGTACAGTCTGCACCACCAGCACTCACTGACAATTATGACGTGCCCTCATCCAACAGCCTCCCGTCCTTAGCCTCAACACTCAAACCTCAACATGTGAAAACCAGTGACATCATCTGCACAGAAGTGCTAAAAACCATGATTGTAAACGTCGCTATAATAGCGTGTAGAAAAGCAAACGTTTGTATGGGAGAGGCGTATGCGCTTGTCCGTGGTCGAGGCCGAATGATCGTCATGCACGGCCGGGCGGGGAGATCATTTGGTTGCGGCTGAAAGCTAGACCGGATGCGGGATGGTGGCATTCTCGAGGAGCATTCCTCCAGCCTTCCGAGGTTGGGACGACGACCTTGGACAATTGTGGGAATGGCTATGAGGCTAGAAACGTGAGGATTAGTGACTGATAGAGAGGGAATATTGAAGGAAAAGCCCTGTGTAGCAGGGGCGTCTTGCTAGGCAGTTCGTTGCGCACCATATTGAGTAGGGACATGTCAATCCAGAGAAACGTACAGCTCAAAATGTCGAAGACGCAGATATATACGAGGGCGATGAATTAATGCTGGGGGAACTGTAGGCATTGAACCCACACAAATGATGAATGTAGCCTGGTTTAGCCTCTGTGAGTGTTGCGGCCAAGGTGTTGAATGTGCTCAGCGATTCTTACCCAGACATGAAGAAGCGGAACTAGGATATCGGCGGGCGCCTGCATACTGCGCAATTCTTCGGAGAAGTTGTCATGAGGACAAGGAGCTGCTACTAGGCCCTTTGTTCTTATCACACATCCCGATGTGCGAAGTATGTGGAAACTAGGAAACATGACTTGTGCGCGAAGTCAATCAAGCAATCAGTGTACTCTCTCTGGACAGCATCGTACGTTCACGAGGGAGCTTTCAGGCTCGTAAGCATGATTGGCCATTTTGTATCTCCAACACTTACCTTAACACCTTGCACAGTATCGATGCCGTAGTCCACGTTTCTTTCGAAGTGTCCTCCAAAACAGTCCGTGGGTAGAAGCCCCATCCTCAAAGCGCATTTTCATCCCATAGTGCCCCTCGCCTCCATGTAACATTGGGGCCGCAAGTCACCGCAGGCCTCAAGCACGAGCAAAACAAAACCTCGTCCTCGAACAACCCAACCTTGGCCCCTGAAACACTGCACGGTGGTATTTATTCTCTGGCCTTGCGTTTCGTACCGCTTACTCGTGGTACTGGTCGGAGCTTTGAAGGTGACAATAGCAAGGGCGCCCTTGCTCAACGCTAGGTGCATAGCCATTGTAGCTTTCGGGTTTCTTTGTCGGGCTGTGCTTACTGAAAGATCATTGTACGGGTATCCATGCGTCGCTCTGTATGGGTGGCTCTGTCTGGCGACTGCCTTTGTTGTGGCGATGGCTCGTGAAGTCATTGTGGAACCGATGAGATTGTTTAGCTCTCCGTGCGCTTCAGTTTGAGATCTTGTTTATATGGGCACAGACGCGGGTTGTAGGGTATGGCGTGAAGGCCTTGAAGTACAGTGTTGACTTGAGCGATCGGAGGGGTGGCTGCAAGGCGTTCTCTGTCATCAGGGTGCTGCGCAATGCCCTGCTGGCTCCGGTAGGCAAGTACAAGCGCGTCATGGCGCATTTTGGGCTGAGTTGACGGTGCAGCCACCACGTGCGTTTCAGATCTCATCGTGGCCAGCTCCTTGCAGATTCGGCTCCCAATGCTCGGTACCTGCATAATCGCCCCTGACCCTTGACATCCTCACCCGTGGCTTGATGGTGGTCCGATGTCAGCCTCAAAACGCAGCTTACTCAAGATGGCGATGTCTCCGTGGCGCGGGGCATGGCGGGGCAGCTGCCGGACCTCGTGTCGCCCATTCTCGCGAGACGCGGCCAGCTCCGACGCTTACTGGCGGCCTTTGCTGACGGCTTCTTATGCGCACAACTTGATTCCGTCTTTGCCACAAACATTGTTCAAACCTGCAAGCCGCAAGATCATCCTGCGGTTCCCAACACGATGGCAGTGAACAACGTAGAAGGGCTGACGCCAGAGCAATTGGCCTTCTTCAACGAGAATGGTTACCTGCTGGTACCTGATGCGTTATCGCCGGATACCGTGAAGCAGCTCCTTGAGGATACCAACAAGATGCTGAATGACTTCTCGCTAGACGACCACCCCATGACTAAATTCTCGACCGGTGGTGACGACGGCGCAGACCATGTAGGCGACGCATACTTTCTCGAGTCTGGGGATAAGGTCCGATTCTTCTTCGAAGAGGGTATGTGCGAATGTTCAGTACTTCATAGCATCCCTAGCTGATCGCATCATAGATGCTTTCGACAAGTCCGGCACCCTCACGAAGCCAAAACATCGCGCAATCAACAAGATTGGCCACTATCTCCACGAGTTATCTCCGTCATTTCGAAGCATCTCTCTTTCAGAGCGCAATGCAGCGATTGCCCGCTCGCTCTCTTTCCGCGACCCGCGCGTGCTGCAATCTATGGTGATATGTAAGCAGCCAGAAATTGGCGGCGCAGTCCCACCACACCAAGACAGCACGTTCCTGTATACGGATCCACCGAGTGCGGTCGGGTGGTGGTATGCGCTTGAGGACGCGACGGCGGAGAACGGATGCTTGAGCTTCGCCGCAGGAAGCCACAAGCGCGCAGAGATCGAGAAGCGTTTCGTGCGGACTGGCGAGAAGGGCTCGGAAGGTACGGGATTCATCGACAATGACGGTGCGCGCTTTCCGAAGAATCTGCAGAACGGTGTCAATGGTACCTCGAATGGTGAGAAGGACTACGAGATCGTTGAGAAGGAGGAGAAGTACGACATGGGTGAGGTCAAGGCCGGTACGCTCGTCTTGATCCATGGCAACATCCTACATAAGAGCGAGAAGAACACCAGTGGGAAGAGCCGCAATATCTACACGTTCCATGTCATCGAGGGTAATCAGCAGTACGACCAGAGAAACTGGCTGCAGCCACCCGAGCAAGGCTTCTCGAAGTTGTATCAGGCCGAGAAAGGGCAAAAGACGGAGGGGAATCGGTTGGGTCGAGATTGGTGAAAATCCATTGTTCTGATGTTATGACTTGCTTTGCACGCACAGCGCGATGCCACCAAGTACAAATGCCATGCCTATCCACGTGTCTGTAGTCAATTAGCCTTTGTGATGAACTGATCATTCCGTGACTGACCTCTACTGATGGTCTTCTTCTCGGCGAACCACTCGCCGAGCACCGTGAACAGAAATGCCAGCGAGTTCGTGATGGGCACAGTCAAGCTCAACTCAGCTTTCCCAATCAGAATGAAGAACCAAACACTGCCTGTTATGTTGAACAACAGAGGCACTGCGTATGCTGGTCTGCTGAGGACACCAATAACAGCATAGAATATGCCCAAAGCCTTCTTCTTCAGCCACGAGTTGTTTGGATCGGTGAGGGATGGTCGCTGCGGCGGGGTGTAGTTCCTAACCGAATAAGCATGACCACCTGGGTTATGGTCAGGAGGAGCTGGCCTACATAGCAGCCTTCCTCATGAACGGTGTCGTCAGTCCCCAGCATGCGCCGACGAGTAGGAACCCCAGGATCCAGCGGAAGAGGGACGGTTGCGGCTCATCTGTAATGGGCATGTCGGGGTCTATGGCGCCCATTGTTCTTCGCGGTGGCTTCTGCGGCTTGCAATTGTGCGTGTATAAGCGCGCCTGGCGTGTGCAGTAATTCCAAAGTCAATGATGCCGTGATTGTGATTGCGACAGCCTGGATGCTGTCGGCCCTGGAGATGCGAGACGCGCTTTCCGTTGGAGCTGAGCCAAGTCCGTGCACGTAAACACCAAACCGTCATCGCGAGCTCATCTGGACACCACATTTGCATACGCTTACAGACATGTTGCGACCGAGCGCAATGTAATATAATGCGCGACAGTAACTTTTTAATGTCCCAACTAACACAACTCTGGCAACTCATTATTTTTGTCCTTCTAAAAGCTGGCGAACTCTCACTCCGGACAACCATTCGGACAGCCAGCGACATGACTTCAAAGGCGAGGCATTTCGTCATGTGAGCTACCACCTTGCATTCACTCTGGCGCTTGAGCGCTCGAACCCATGGTGTCGATACGTATGGTTTACTTACCGTGATCTCCTACCGATCGACGTTTGAAGAGAACATCTCCTCTTGGTCATGAGCACATTGTCCGTGCACCTCAACACCCAACGGCCATCGCGAAGATCTCGGGTTTCCAACATCCATGGAGGCTAACTGCCAACTGTTCGTAACGAGGAATCAGACGTGGATCATGGTACAGACGATGTAACGAGCGCCACCGTCCCAACGTCGGACCTGCATCAACCACGCGCGTCGTGCTGCACCATGCAGGTACGACGGCTTCTTGCCACGGCATGCACGATACCATCTTCTCGTGCACGGCATTGCTAGACCAGGTCTCTGGACACGATACAGGCAGGTTCAGCGATGCGATACGCCGCAGGTGTTCCAGCAACCAGCGACGACCAGCAGACTCTTTTTGCCTAGTGCCATTGCCGCCGGGCTAGTTGTCTTTCATCCACTCTCCTGGATTTTCATTTCTGCTATCTGCTATCCATTTCCTGCTACAGCTTCGTTCCTGGCCTATCGCATGTTCTTCGGCACAATTTCTAAGGTCTCACTGTTACGGTGGGCTGGTAACCACTGCTTGCGGTATGTGCGACCATTGCATTCCAGGCCCTCGGTTATTGACGTGGCGGGTTCAATACTCATCGCGATGTGCGCTGGACTCGAGACACCGGTGCCAATCGAACGCATGTTCCTGACTGCAAGATCGTCTACTCAAGTCGAGCGATAGCATGGCAGAGCCGCCACTGGCAGGATGGCAGCCAGCTGCTGATACTACAGTCAACCAAGCCCCTTGACCTGACAAAGGTACCTTGCAGAGCACAAAGGCAAGCACGATGACTGTGTAACGGCTATCCGTGGGCTGGGCAACACCTTCAAGAATGCGACCAGGCATTCGGTATGGGGCTGCATGCGGCACGCACCAACCCTGCCCTAACCCCGTCACGAACTGCCCAACCTCCCCGGATCTTCAAGCACTCTGACGTTTGACACCTGGGACCGTGCGGACGCCTCAAAATTTCCTGAAACATAAGGGTGGTGGCTTAGGTCATCCCCCATTCCGCCCTGATTCGCTAAGTATAGTACGTCGCATTCTGGAATGCACTCAATGAAGAAGAGGCTGGCAGGAACTCTTCCCAATGAGTGTCTACCAGTATATATCAAGTATGCGTGAGTTTGTTTAGCATGTTTGTATTCTGCACCATTGGCTTATCACACTCGCTTCTACCAGTCAACGGTTCATATTCGGCTTACCCGCAACGTACAAGTACGCGTTACATTCGTCGCGTTATCGGCTCCGTTTACCACCCCAAGCGCTTCCTTGCAACCGCATTTCCCGGCTCTTCGGCTCATCAGCACGTGAAGAATACTTCATGACTTCGCTACTACATCACTCCACGCCTATACCAATGCGGACACTCAGCGACAAAGAGATGGAGATTGTCGACCTAGATCAGCTTTTCGATGAATACGTTGAGACAGACCTGCTCCAGCATCATAGTGACTGGTCTGCCGACCGGTCCAGCTCCGACGATCTGGCACATCTCTTTGAGCTCCCCTCGTCGAATGAGAAGGACGCATTTGCAACCTCGACTAGACTCGATCTGGACACAGACATTTCTTGGCAGAAGGCTGCCCCGAAGTGCGAACAAAATCCAGCCTCAAGCATGTCAAGCGCATCATCCTCGTTACGCATCGACGCAAATGGAAAAGAGTCGCTGAGCGATTCTGAATTGCTTAGCTTCGAAGATCTTTTCGAACTAGAGCGCAATCAATTGCGCTCCATCTCTCAGCCTTCCACACCTCGACCCCACACTGCCAAATCAGTCAAGAAGGCTGTCTCATTCCACGACAAATCGGTATCTCGAGGCATCCAAAAGACACTGAAGAAGTCTCCCTCAGCTCACTTCGCAAAGATGATGCAGCCCTCTTTCTATCGTGCTCCTATTCCCGACATCTGGACGCGCAAGATGGATACCCCAGCAGACAGCTTCGGCCTACGAGTCGCACCAAATGGCATCACGTCGCCTCCGCTATCCTCAAAGCTCGTTCAGCACGAGAATCACAGCGGTTTCTTTGCCCAACATCATCAGCCTTACCCGGACGAACAGTCGCCGCTGGCCAGTCCCACCACCAACCAAGGGGAGATGAACTTCTCAAACTACCAGTTGACACCACAGGCGTCACCAGCCATTGGAATCTCCAACAACAATAACGGCGATCCGTTCAGCGACAACATGGGCCTGGCATTCAGCTCCTCAGCCTCGAGTGCGGCTCTTTCAGCCTTGCAGACCCCGCCCTCATCCCTCCGACTACCCATGACAACGTGGGGTCCAGAAACCTCCCCAGCCATGAATTTTGACTTCTCAGCCTCGCCAGACTTCTCTGCCACCAAGACCGCTGGCTGGTGGGACGATGAAGCTTCTCAGCCTTCTGCAGGCCCCACCTACCGCGAGTCTAACTCCCGCTCCACAAGCCAGGCCATGCCATATACATCCGCTGACCTAGGTGGTCTCGGAATCACCTGCGACAATTCATCTTTCGGTGACTTTGGCGTCGCAGGCTTGGGAATTAGTGCGGGCGACATGACTGCTTCGTCACATACGCAACATGCCCATCCCGTCTCAGCCTCGTCATTCGACATGGCTTCCTACACAGCAATGTACCCGACCCCACCACACACACACATTGTACCCATTGGCCATCGGCCACTATCACGCACCCCTTCGCCCTGCCCTCAACCACGCTTCCACCGTCGCAGGCCTTCATCTCACGCGCACACCCAACACACCCAACATCACCGTGCGACTTCATCTTCGCGCTCCGAAAGACGCAAGTCAAGCCACAGCTCTAACAACAGCGCATCGCGCCAGTCATCGAGCGCGAATGTGGGCTTCGTCAACTTCACGCCGCACGACAGTCGCAAGATCTTGACTGGCGTAGCACCAAGCGGAAGCAGTAAGACCAAAGCACGCAGGGAGAAGGAAGCCGCCGAGAAGAGGCGGAAACTGAGTCAAGCTGCGGTTAAAGCCGTCATGGAGGCTGGTGGAGATGTGGACAGTCTGAGGCGGTTGGAGAGAGAGGGATTGTTGGTTCTTGAAGGATGAGTAGAGGCGAAGGTTTTGTCATTTGTCTTGGGTGTTTGGGGGTGTTTATTGAGGAGCCCATTTGAGGCATAACTATTGATGACTGGTGTGTAATGCGTACATGGCATAGGATGTCACATATTGCGCTGAATATAACGCTCTTGATCATGAATCTTGCTTCCATTTGCTTTGCTTTGCTTGCACGTGACTTGGCGTGACCTACCTAACAGGCTTCAACAGGATCTGGCAAGACTCGACAGGACCTGACAGGACTCGCCATCTAGCCATGGAAAAAAGATCGCCAAAGATCTACAATTGCCACCCGTACATGTCCGGACACGCCGTGTCAACGGGGCGCCGCCTCCCGTTAGCATGTAAATCCTTTCCACCGACCCCAGCTTTTCACGAACGACACCGGGTACCGTACGCGCAGCTTCAGTCCGCGGACCTCATAACATCTCCTCGGCACGCGTCTCCAACTCGCGAATTCTCTCCCAGTTCAGCCAACTGATTCTCTCTGAAAGCCTAGAGCGTGTTTAATCCCGTTTTTCACCCTCCGGCCTCGACTTCCAATCGGCCCAATACAGCTTCTACAACACCCTTCGCGCCGATCCCTCGATCGATACTTCCTGCGCCGCCCATGCTTCGCTCCTCGGCCTCGAGCTCGACGGCGCCTTCGTAGACTTTGACAATCATGTCTTCGTCGACGCGCATGCCGCATGCGACCAGGCCCTTGATTAGCGTGCTGACGCGGGTGATTTCGCGCATGACGGGGGGTTCGATGGCGTCGTTTTGGCTCGAATAGAGGGTTTCGCTGACGGCTTCTTCGAGACGGTTGATGCCGACGTCGGTCGCGGATGTGGCTGGTTTGATGTGTTTTGAGATGAAGATGTAGCCGTTGACGCCGAGGACGACGTCGATTTCGCCGGCGGCGGTGTTGAGTGTGAAGACTTGGCGTCTGCTGCGGACGACGCCGCCTCGTCGGGAAAGGATGCCGCCGCCTGCGCCGCTGAGGCTTGTGAATAGGCCGTTGCGGAGTTTGCCGTATTTGAGCGAGCGGGTGTGCAGGGAGGCGGTGTTGTCTTGGTGGAGGGATTGGACTTCTGCGACAAGGAGATCGCCCTCGGAGAAGAATGTGCGGATGTTGAGTTCGTCCACGGCTGTGCGCCGGCGTAGGATGCCACCGGGCAGATTTATACTGCTGAGTGGGAGGTTTGCTAGCATGGGTGCAGCGATGTCGACGCTCCATTTCTTGGTCTGCACGCTGACTATCCTGCCGACTACCAGGTCGCCTATTTCAGGCTGATATCGTGCGCGTAGAGGCTGTACAGATAACAGCTTGTTGGTCTTGTGCATGTGACCTGCGACTGTGGAGATGATGGTCGTCTCGCCGGCTGGGACGTATGTGCCATGGCCGCGCATCCATTGTGGATCGCTTGTGATGTGCTCGCCCGGTGTAACTATTGACTTGGTTTGCGACGTCGGTAGGTCATCATCGGACATGGATACATCGGAGTCGTCGTCTGAAGGCGCATCGCGGCGGGGTGGTAGCGGTGCGCTTGGTGGTAGGATGGAAACTGGCATGATGGCGATTCGCGCCTGGCGGAAGCAGCGCGGTTTCTTTAATTGGTCCCAGGAGATGGTAGAGGTGAATGTCTAGTATGGCTGTGATGTTGCGCAATCGGGGTATCTAGCCTCAATATGTCGTTGTGTCGTGGTGAAGCTCTGGAAATTTTGGCGGGGATTGACGAGCTTGCAGGGATTTGTTCGCGCACGCATTGGCCAGACGCGTCAAGCTCCATGGCAGGCGCGACTCTCCTGCGACGTCATCTCATCAACAATCAGACTTCTCTAAACAACCATATACTTTCTCGCTCTGCCTCATACCTGGCCTCTGTTCACCACGCAAGGCATGCCGCCCAGTGTTGCGTCCCCTAGCATCTCGCACTTCAACGAGCCATTCATCACAGCGCTCGATGCGGCTGCACCGACCAATGCCCAGGATGATCCGAAATACTACGCTCGATATCCACGCTCACTGGTTACCACTTCAAATCTCGACACCTTCATGACTGGCACGGGATCTGCCATATACGATCATTTGACACCCCTGCTAGACAGCACAAATCATGAACTCATTCTTGTCACTTGCTTCTGGGCACGCTCGGCTTCTCTGGACACTTTGACTCAGATCTTGCGTCGCCTGTCCGACAAAGCTATTCGGCGTGGTACAGACAAGATTCGCGTCCGAATTTGCTTTTCCTCCCTTTCCATTCTTCAGAAGCTGTTCCACAACCAGACTGTCAGCGGCCAATCTTATGCGCCTGAGATATGGGTAAAGAAATTAGGTTTGCCCGATCCTAGGGATCTTGGGGGATTGGACTTGAAAATCAAGAGCGTCTTTCTCCTGCCATTCAGCGTCATGCACCCGAAATTCATCATCATCGATCGCAATAACGTTGTGTTGCCAAGTTGCAACATCAGCTGGGAGGAATGGTTCGAGGGTGCCGCCATTATGACCGGCCCCGTAGTAGGCCAATTTCTCAAGTTCTACTACAATTTTTGGGAGCGAAGACAGGATGTGCCATCGCCTCCCTGGACAGCTGGGTCCACAGGAGGTGCTGTGGCGCCGGCCGAAAATGATAGCAGCCTTAAATCCGTTGCTCGTCTGTCTGCGAAAGATGTCCCAACGGTGTTTCTGCCGAGCCCACATAGGCGTAACCCACGTCTTCGTCCCTTCTCGGCCACAAATATCATACTAGCCCCGCCAACGCCGCTAAACACCTTCATTCTCACACTATTCGCAAAAGCCGAGCGGACCATACGCATTCAGACGCCGAACGTCACTGCACCTCCAGTACTGTCTGCGATCCTGGCTGCACTAGCCCGAGGCGTCGACGTACAGATAATGACCTCAGAACGGCTTATGATTCTCGAGCAGCTCGTCACAGCAGGAACAACAACTTCACGTTGCATCAAGAAGCTCATTAAGCGATACAAAAATCTCACGCGAACATCTGACAGACAACCTATAGCCGATGAAGAGGCTGCAATAACACCAACCAAACCTGGCCGCTTGGATGTAGCGTACTTCGAGCCCATCGGAGGCCCGAAGAAGCGAGGCGCAGAAGCTGGAGAACCTCAGCAGAGCCATCTCAAATTGACCATCGTGGATGATGAGGTTCTGGTATTAGGTTCTGGAAATCTCGATCGGGCAAGTTGGTTCACGAGTCAGGAGCTAGGAGTTGCCTTTTTCGACAACAGCGTGGTCAAGAGCGTGGCAAGTGCATTAGACGAGGCTATGCGTGGAAGAAGCCGCGTTGTCTACACAAGCGACCAACTACCCTAAAGTACAAGCCAAGCCCAAGACTTCCGCCTTAGTTCCGCCTGAATCTCGCCCGAAATTTCTAACGGTCCTGTCCATGTACCGGGTGTCTTTCAGGCCCTAGTGGTTGTCACGATAGCCGATTGCCAACCGCCCGCTCGATGAAGACCCGAATAGCTCTTCTATTGCCTTCGCGACTTTTGCCGTACAATCGTAAGGACAAGCTGATCCGTTGCCCTTTGTACCATCGCACCGAAAACCTCGGATGACTACCCGCACAAACGGTACTGGAAACGGTCCAGTCAACTTTTCCAGACTGCTCCACCACCCGTCGAAATCCTCAAGGCACTTATGGTTCACTTCCCAAACAATTT